>CABFVX010002850.1:65517-80600 GCA_902151425.1 Timema shepardi | reverse complement strand
TTCTCTCGGTTCATTGGCTCGCTAGTTTTTTTTTTTTTAAAAAAAGGTCGTGTTGGATTATTCAAATTGTAAATATGAGGCGTACAAGTCTTTATTTTTCACTTTGAATTAAAACATCTGAGCTTTTTTTCAGTTATGAGTATTAATATAAGAACAATATTTATATAACGAATATTACAAGTTTAATTTCAGTAATAAATACATAGATAAATCATTAACATATTCAGTTTTAAAAGTGGTAACTTTTTTCCAAATACATTTAATATATAATTTAAAAAAAGGGGTGACCTGGTGGTAAGGTGTCAGACTTCTAAGCTAGGGGTCCGAAGTTCAATCCTCAGTCCTGCCACAGATTTAACTGATTACCAAACCCTTCCTTCACCTCTGACAAGACATCTTGTGAATGTGAGGATTGCCAGGCCTCCACCGTGGTTCGGATCACACGTTAAACTGTAGGTCCTCCATTTCATCTCACAATCACCCTACCATTACACATTAGTGTAAGTGCGTATAACCCGAACGGGTAGTAAGACGCGGTGCTAATAATAATAATAAAAAAAACTATATGGTGTCAGCCAGAAGTCAAGCCATACTGAACGTTAATTTCACTATTTTAGAGCAGAGCTGCTACCAGCCATTTTTATAATCAAATGGGAATATCGAGGGACTTTTTACTTTTAAAATAACACCTTGTAAATAAATTAATTAAATTAATTACATAATATATATATAATCTAGTTCAAACTATTAAAATTTGACTCGACTTTTTCAAGTACTCTCACGACTCAAGTAAATATCCTTGCAGCCACAGTTCTACCACCTTTCGACATTCTTATACACTGCTCAACACCAACTGTCGAGGTGAATCAGTAGCTAAGGTTTCAAATACATACACTTTGTCTATTGTATTTTGTAATAGAAAGGTTTTTAAGTTTAGGGGATAGTGTTACTATACAAGTTAAAAGTATGCCATATGTACAGTTCCAAGATATCTAAATTTCATAATTTGTGCATGTGACCATGAATAAGGTGAATGTGTCGGAATGATATATATAAGAAATGTAATGTGGAAAAACTCGTATGGACAGAGTCGGTGATGAATGGTTGCTGAAGGAGTGAGGTTTGAAAGGGAATCCGATAGGTCAATGTGGAAGAAGCGTCTTAAGTTGGTTTGAACATATTGAGAGGATGAGTGAGGATCGAGTGATGAAGCAAATATATGAAGGTAGAGTGTGTGGATCAAAAGGAAGGGGTAGGCCATGTAAGACGTGGCTAAATGTTGTAGACGAATATGTGAAAAAGAGAAACATTAATAGTTTTCATAATAAAAGAGCACGTATGACTCGGTGTATGGATGTTGAAGGGAGTATGCAAGGATAGGGAAGTGTGGAGAAAGTTAGTGAGGATGGATTAGTTAGGTATGTGTGTAATATAGCTTGATTTTCTCACTAATAACAATTTTAAGGGTCATTTTTCTTATCAGAATCCTACTAAAAGCCTTAAAAAAAAATACTATAAAGAAAATCAAGCTGTACACACAACTTTAGGATGCATCCTGATTACTGGTTAATAAATAACACAAACAGTTGAAAGTCAAAACACTGCAACGAAGGTGCGAATTATTTTGTTTTAGCCTCGGACGTAAAAACTTTAAAAGAGCTGAATTTCGGTAAAAACTCTAATTGTTCCTTTTGTGATGTACTTAAGGCAAAAAAAACCTTACTTTGCCAAGAATATTCTAACACAACCAATTAACAAAACTGTTTTTCACTTTTACGTTACCCGTTGTTCACCCTTAAAGGTTCAAGCTTACCTTGTTTGGTTTCACTATGGCACCGCCATAGTTTAATATGTCAAAGTAAGACTTACCTTTAAAGCTGAACGAAGTGTATATCAATTTATTGTCTAATCTATTCCCGTCATTTTTTTTTTCTCAGACAAAACCCATGACAAATTTATGAAAAATGAGCTTTTAAAAAAAGTTAAATAACATAAGTTGATTTAGTTTTTAACATTTTTTAGTAATTATGATAACAGTTTCTATTTATAAAACTAGTATTTAAAATACAATTTTATCTCGTGTTAAAATTTACAAGAGCATAGATATTGTCAGATCTCAAGTGAAAGAATATTATGGAAGGTATATAAAAATAAATATATAGCATCTAGTGTCGACTAAAAGTTCACTATATTTATATTAAAATTGCTAAATTGACAACAAATTCAGAACAAGTGACAGGTTAAGAAACATTTCAAACTGTAGATAATTAATGTTCGTTCTATTCTGATCCGGCTAAATAGTATGATAAAGAGCAGACTTAATAAGCCAATAGATGTGCGGGTGCTAAACGTATGTTACAGACACAGGGGCGTGTAACTCGCCTTTTAAATGTATTGTGCACCTTGAACTAGTAAACACTGTTTGTCGAATAACTGTCGAGCAGTAAGTTTCTGATCAAAATTGAATTACAAGATTATGTTATAAGAAAGATATAAATTAATATTTGGTTTGGATTGTGTTGTTTTTTTACTAAATTAATTTTGTTACCCTCTACTTTCTGGTGGTCAAATAGTAATAAGGCTTCAGACTGCCGATGACGTAACCCTGATCCTGGACAGGTGTTTTTTTTCTCTTAAATGGCTTCCAGGTACACTTCCTAGTAATTAAGCCTCATCATTAAAACATAAGCGTAATTAGTGCGTATGTATGTAACCCTAATGGGTAACGAGACGCGGTGCTAAAGACTAATAAATTTAACTTTATTAATAATCCAGTCCAAAGTATTTAACCAGCCAAATGTAATTAGCGTCAGCTTGTGTGTTGTCGACAATAAATTAGCTCTGCAGTATATTCCAACCACAAGATTGTTATGTCATTTGTGTCTGTATTAGAAAACGTGTAACAATGCGTACAAGCAAATGCCGCACGATACAACATTCCCGTGTCTTCTAATAAGTTGCACTCCACAGTCTAAATCTGTAAACTATCATTAATTATTTTATTTTCCTCTACGTTTACCTTCTAAATGAACAAGATCAGATCTACACGATCGTAATACATTATTTATACTTATCTTCCCCCAAGTCAACTAAAGTCTATTTTGTTCTGTTATTTTTATATATATTTAATCGCAGTCTTTGTTTGTCCCCCCTCCCTCCCTTCTCGACTCTCATTTGTAAGCGTCGTATATCCGCCAAGCGCAGAAAGCCGTGGCGAGTAGAGTGATGCTAGTCTGGAGAAGTTTACTCCGCGAGTTGTCGCTACGGACGAGGACAATAGGGGAAGCTGCGGCGAGGAGGTTGATTTCAGGGTATTTCGAAAGGCGCTTCAGGTCATTTTCGACTTGATATTGAACACAAGGGTCGAATTGCCACGAGATGGTGTGCAGTCCCGCGCACAGTAAAGAGAGCGCACCGATGGGGGTGCATACGTAAGGGCGATCTGTCCATATCAGACCTGAAACGATATCAAAACAATTTTAGCGATTCTTACTACCCATTTGGGTTATAAGCCTATGTACTATTATTAATAATTACACTGTTGTTACGGATTAGGAAGGTCCAACTATAGAGGAAGTGTATTACCCCCATTTGCATGGAGGGAGAGTGGAAAAACCACTGAATAATGATTAAGCTCCTTCCTGTCTTCTGAAGCAGAGCGGTTAAATAATACTTACACTCGGATTTGCTTGGAAAGAACCTTAAAAGAAACTACATATACAATTTTTGGGACCAATAATGACACTATTTCACTTTATTATTTTTGTTATTTGATAGATATTGATAATACATATAAAACGTAGGGTTGAAAAGAACCCGGATTATTTTTAACGGTGTTGAGTAAAACTTTAGCTGCAAAAGATATTTACTAGAGTTATGAAAGTACTTTAATAAGTTGAGTCAAATTTTAATAGTTTAATCTAGACTAAAATAATGATTATAAATATAAATAATATATTTATATTGGGTTTTTGTGGTTTAATTAAAGATATTATATGTCATCTGATTAAACCAATAATTCAAAATATATTTAATTATTCGGGATCCATAAAAACATATTTTTATGTTACCTAATATAGTTTGGCAAGACATATTAATAAGAGACATAATAAAAGAAAACAATACTGTATAAGCTAGCAGGTTGTAAAAAAAAAATACTTTGTGTAGAAGGAATAGAATGAGGGGGGAGGGGAGACCAAGCATTTAATTACTGGCGAGCGAACTTTCTTCTGAGATAAACGGACGATTGATTTGTATCCAAAATATAATAAATGTTTTTTTTGGGGGGCTGGGTCATGTTATTTATGACAGGTCCATGACAATTGCAGTGCATGCATCAATGTATATATATATTGCTCTGAGTTGATGTTTTTCAAGATACAACAATTGTCTGGAACCTAACCTGTCGTAAATGTGGGGTGTATTCCCGTAGATCTGGCGACATTTCTCACCTGACGCCACAGCGCCGATGCCGGAGAGCACAGCCGTTTTGTGGAGGCAGTTGCCGACTCTAATCCACCTCGCCGTTTCGTCACCTAACCTTGACGGTTCGATGATTATGACATCGGACCCTTCTTCCAAAGCTCTTTCCAACTCCAGCTCGAATGTCTCGTGAGCATTTTCACTGTCGTAAACCTCGTGGATGGTGGAGACGGTGAACGGGTTTTGTCTGAAAAAACCAGACGCATCGTCTTCTAAATATTCAGCGGGGAGGGAAAAAGGAAAAATTCATGTGATGCATATCTTCCATCAAGACTACTTTTATATCTCTAACCCCGCAAGGACCTCTGGAAATACTTTGTTTTAAGTGATTTAAATATGACAGAGACCTCTTTTAACCATAATATAAAGTATTATAAAGATATCATGATTGTCTAACAGATGGCAGCACTAACTCAAATTAACTTAAAATTGGACTTCTATTTCCCCTGTACCTAGCGTTCCTCAAACTTTCACATTCAATTATTATTATTATTATCACCGCGTCTTACTACCCGTTCGGGCTATACGCACTTACACTAATGTGGTAATGTTAGGGTGATTGTGAGATGAAATGGAGGACCTACAGTTTAACGTGGGATCCGAACCACGGTGGAGGCCTGGCATTCCCCACATTCACAAGATGTCTTGTCAGAGGTGAAGGAAGGGTTTGGCAATCAGATAAATCTGTGCTGGGACCGAGGATTGAACCCTGGCCGCCAGCACAGAAGTCCGATACCTTACCCCTAGACCGCCAGGTCACCCCCAGAATTTATAAACGTTTCGAAATGTTATTAATGCTTACTGTGAAACATTCCCTGTATTTATCTCTTCTTCTGAAAACCCAAATTTCCAGATGTGTGACAGCCATTTTTGTTTGTTATTCTTAGTATCCCTTTTTGTGTGTCTTTGTCGAAATTTGTCTAGTCATATATTGGAAGCGTTTGAATTTGGTCTTCTCTACAAAAGTTTGGTTAAAAGTCAATATGTTTTTTTTGTTTCTTTGAGCCATTAAGGTGTGAGGTTTTCATCCACAAAACAAACAAACAAAAAAAACTAATTGACGTGAAGTTAAATCTTACACTTTCTGGAGGAAAAAAAACCCCTGCCATTTGTTAATTAATATCATAAACTACTACATACAAACATATTTTCTGTGTTTGAGGTTAGATGTCATATCTTTGTAAGGTTTGGTTATTTAAGAGTTTAAGTACGCCCATACTTATGAAGAAAAAAGAAAGGATTTATGGTAAAAACTCTTAGAAACGGCTATAATTTTCCGAGTACGCACGTGTGTTACTTTACATATGAATATTATGTTTATTGGTTCCATGAACCTACCTAACCTAACAAGTTAAACAAAATGCCTCACTTGCATATTAACAGGATGGCTAACACGGCCTTCTAAAGTCCTTTCACCGTAGGAATTGTTTTCTGAAAGGCCTTTTTCCCTACCAGAAATCTATTATATAGTAGGATATTGGTAGGAATAAAGACCTTTACGAGAGTAATTCCTACCGTGAATGGAGTATACATTATATATGTGACGCATTTTGCAGGGGGGAAAAGAACTGAAACGCTAAATATATGTATGTTACCCGTCTCAACTTAATTTAATGTTTTTATGTTTGAGAAATGAAAGGTTAGGTTTGTTAGCTGTGGTTAGTTTGACATATAAACAACTATATAATAAATGTGTATTATAGAAGACATTAATGTGACTCTCAATAACATTATTTTGTTTGTTACAATAAAAACCAATAAGAGTAATTTAAGCTTATGGATGTCAAGTTTTTTAATAAGTTATGATTTATCAAGTTCTTAGGTATTGTTTTTACAGTATTAAACTCATTTTCTGAAAGTATGTGGAATGTAATGGCTTTGTTGGTTTCAAAGCTGTCTATTGTATAGACTTGTATTTGGTGTTCAGACTATTAAATATTTCTAAGCACAGAAGATCTACTTTTTGATTAGTCCCTATAAATCATTCAAAGACACAATTGACTTCATAATAAGATTGTAGTGTTTTTCTATGTAACAATGATCAATCACCAACTATTTTGGTAAGCATATGTTGAGAGTAAATTTTTTGGAATTACGTTGGTGTTTACACCGACGAAAGCTTATAAATTAACTTTTTTACAGTCCTGTTAGAGGTGTTAATTGAATAAATATTTTCTTTGTTACGCAATAGCGCTATAATCTCATTTATTATGCTTTATGACTTGAAAAAAAAAGATATAATTTTCATAAAATTTGCGGCCAGTCTCACAAAACGTCGACATGCAAGGAATGACATATGTTTCAAATTTGAAATTTTAATTAAATAGTCATGAGACCAACTATAAGCCGCCATTGTTTTATTATGAAATATTGAAACATTTAATTATTATAGGATTACCTGTCAACCGCTTTATCCACCATCTTTGAGTGGTTCGAGAACGGAACTGGATATTCTCAGGGAGCCAACGTACTAAAAGATAATACTCTTTTAACACAGTTCAAATCTTTGAACAAACTTAAGAAAAAGATATATAGCAGCACATAAGATTTATAGATAGATATATTTTATATTCAGATTGGAACTAGATACAATTATTTGTTCAAAGTTTAAGCCAAGTACGTGCGAACTTAAAGAAGGACCAAATAGTAAAAAAAAATAAAAAAATTGGCATTTCAAAGACTTATGTTGATAATTTTTTCTTACAAGTTCATAAAAAAAATTTATCAACACAAATAATAGATTGACATTAATAAGTTTGAATACATTGAGGATAAAATAAATTAATTAAGGAGAGTATTCTTCGAATTGTTTCTTCAATGAAATGTTATACATTTATGTCAATATCACAGATAAGTTTATACATAATAAATTAACAATTTCAAACATTTGAATGATTTCTTTTGAGTAACTAATAAATTCGGCTGAGTTTAATTAAGTAGTTTGAAGTCAAAAGAGCGTAGACATACATATTATTTACTGTAACGTAATCTAAAAATATAATTCGGTTCTGCCTAGACAAAATGTACATATTATTATAAACATTGCCTGAACCTCCTGTCAATGGAGAGTCTTGAACTATATCTATTCTATCCATTAAAATTTAATCACGCCGGTGCCCATCTAAGCAGGCACAGCCCTACGGTCCGTGGACTCATATCCCGACTAAACTCTAAGGGTTGTGGACTGTTGACAGTCACACATTCAGTTCTAGCCAACAACAGTCTTGCTCTTTCAATCTGAGCGGACAGACCAAAGACTGCAGACTCACGGAATATTAACCATACACACACAGTCCTAAAGACTTTGGTGATGACGGAGAAATCTAGTAGTGTGTGTTGAGGGTAGTCTCTCTCAAAATGGTTTTCCAATCTCTCCTACTCAAATTCTGTTACACTTACTTTAAATTCAAGCATATTCATACCTGAAACATTAGCGTTGAAATGCGTATAGTCCGTATGGGTAATGATACAAGACGAAAAAGAAACATACCTATAAATTATCTGTGTCCTAGTGGTACTAAAAGTAACTAAGAGCACATTTTTTAAATTTTTTTTTACCAATATTTGTAGCTTGTGCACACAAGGGAAAAAAAATTAAGTAGTTCCAACTTTACTAAAAAAATGTCCGAAGGAAAAAAACTTTATTCACATATTAAAAGATAAAAAATATCCTAAACATGAAAGTAAAAATGAATTGACTATTCTTGTAATTATATTTTAAAATAAATTATTTTGATTAGTAATTTATTCTCTTAGGTATGCGGTGATTTCTTCAGTGCCCTTTATAATATTTTAATCATTTGTAGGAATCATAGGTAGACTGTCCGCAAAAACTCGGTAACTATCGATGTATTAAAATATATAAATAAATCCCCGTTATTAAAGATGGATTAGTACTAGCTAAATTACTCGTTTTCAACTATGGCCTCTTGACTAAATTTTCATTTTATTGAATGTTTATTACTGAATTTTGTTGCTGCAAATCTACCGACTCCAAGCACATATCCAGAGGGGGTGCTCGTGGGACTGAAGGCCCCCCCCCTATTATCTTATAGTAATAAATTCCTAACAAAAAAAAAGGTAATGATTAATTTCAGTTTCACTTTCTTAACCAGACTAAACATCTGTGAATAATAAGATGTAATATACTCATGAATTCCTACACACACGGAGATAAAAATACGTCAAAATTTCGTAAAAAAGTATATTACAGTTGACCCATGCTTGAATGCACTAACAATTAATATACTCTTTATGACTTTGAATAGAAAATTTTAGTTTTTATAAAAATGTATGTAAAATTAGTAAATTTTGTAAAAGAAAAAGGTCATAAAAAGTATATCAGTTATTAGTAAATGCAAGAATGGGTCTACTTCAATATATTTTTCTACAAAAAGTTTATATATTTTTCGCTCCGTGTAGGTTAGATTCTCCCCCCCCCCCTTTCCCTCACCCCCCGCAAGCATTTTAGTTGTGATATGACCGTCTACGTCGAGCATTACTTGAAGAATGAGCCGCCCTCCTCCCCCTCGAAAGAAAATTATGGATACGTGCCTGACCGACGCACACAAACCATTTTTATTTCAAGAAACCTATGTGTCCAATATTTGTACTAATTTTTATGGTAATTTCATCGTTTACACGTACAAAAAAAAACTATTTTTCCGAATGTAAACATAGCATTATGAATCTATCTCACGATTTTCGAAACACGCGCCGAAGAAAAAAAATAATTCTCTAACAAAGATGAAATCGATACAAAACTATTTCCGCTCAATAACAATGAGATAGCAACTAAACCATTGTTTGTCTTATTTTTGTCACATTTCTAATCATATTTACATTTTTTTTACCTTCATTATTTCCACAAGTGCCAAATTTTCACCAAACGTCAAAATGGAATGTAGTTCTGTCCACTCAATAATAACCCATTAATCTTTTTCTCGATATTGGCCATTGATTTAGTTACTTAGTCGCGGTCGGCGGACAGCAGGCTTAACATTATTGCGTTCACCTGTCGTTTAGCGGAAGACTACATTCAAAGGAGTAAATAAAAGATAGTAAACAAATACCTAAGATATCTTTTCCCTTTTAATGTAAACAGTTTAAATAAATGAACAAATTATATAATTGTTATTTAATAATGGGTTTTATCAACACTTATATATTACTTATATTTATCTATGAAGGTATTACGCACGAACTATTTCCTTAGTCGCACTAAACAGGCGCAGCAGTGGTGGGTAAGCGGTTAACTGTTAAAAAGATCCTCCATAGCTGCTTCAGGGACGGGTGAGGTTGCCAATAAGGTTTTACTCCGCGTCAAGTGTTACTTACGTAAACATCGTTTTGCGTTCTACTACTGAAATGGGGTGGGGTGTGATTTCGGCTAAAGGTGACGGATGAATGTCGTGGAGTTAATTTTATCTTGTTTAATCGCTTTTAGTGTTCGTTTGAATTTGTATTTCTAAGTTTGTGTTTAGGGACTTGGCTTGCAATCCAACCGGTCGGGCGGTTTACAAAGTTTGAGGTACAGCCTGTTCTGATTGAATTAGGCCCTCTATCAAAATTACTTAGTTGCGTTTTTATGTTTAAATTCGAAAAAGACTCGGTGAGTGATTTTTTCGGTTGAACGCGAAATCCTGGTTTATACTTGGAAAATATTTCACAGTGCTCGATGATTTATTTGTTCCCGCAGTGTTTGTGTCGAAGTGTGTGACAACATGTCAACTACACATATGAGGTCGGAATGCCGTAAATTTGCACCGAATATTTTCAATAAAAGCAAGTGCACCAATTGCTTCAAACAAAAAGAGGAGCATAGCGCCGAAGCACTTGAAAGTAACAGGGTAAGTTTTATACAATTTGAAATTATTAAACCTTAAATTAAATTGAGTTAAACATTCATTTGACTAAAATATGTCAATAAAATAATATAACGCTTTTAATAATTGCTATATACTGATTTTATTTACATTATTAATTAAACTGACTAAGAATGTAAATAAATTTGATTGTTTTTATTTCCGCCATTGTTGAATAATGAATGAATTTTCAAATAACAATCTTAATATAAAAATCAAATTCTATCTAATTGCAATTTATCACATTTGAATGAGTGCCGATACCTTTTGTTGGTCATGTCGATAGACAAACTTTAAAGTTCTTTAACATCTGTCAATGTCAAAATAGCTTTACTTATCTTTGTTTATCGCTACTGAATTAAGATACGGTTCGATAACAATTATATTTTATTTGATTATCCCACGACGTTAGTTATTTGTAAAAGAACAACTTAAAAAAAAATGTTTATTTTATTTTATTTACCAGACCTAAATTTGACAGTTTTATTTTAAAACTAAATTGTGTTTGGACCATTCAAAATCAGATTTGAAATTTTTTCTGTATCTGAACTGTTAGATTAAGGTTTTCCTTCTTTAATTAGTAAGATATTCAATAATCATAGTAATTTTACTTAATTTAACAGTAAAGATATTAAAATCAGTTGACATTTTCTAATAATATTAATTTGTAGAGTTTATTACTTTGAATGATCATTTATTTTAATACTATATAAACAAAAATCTGCAACAATGTATGTTATGTAATTTATACTTTTTTTTTCCTTTTAACTCTTTAGAGGTGTATTAATTTCATATCCGAAACGGGTTCAATAATCTATAAAAATTGACAATTGTTGATAACATTAACTGACTTATGGATTTATTATTAAGTAGATAAACTTTTCTAAATGTCTGATTTAAAATCCACCCTTCGAAAGTACTTTCTCGTTGAGATGTTGGTTAAAACCCATTCACTTACCTTGAAAAATAGCAAGCCTAACCTTATTTGTTTCCACTATGGCATAGCCTATAAGATAGGGCTATAGGGCGTAGTTTGACATGTCAAGATAAAAGTCATTGTAAAAACGAAGTGTACTTTCTAATCGCTAACGATCGAATGGCATAATATGTTTGAAGAGGCCAAGTAAGGGGTGGGAGAGTTCGAGTCTCGTATTATCCGGGGCTACGGATGATTGGTGGAGGTTTAGGTTTGAAACCCGACCGGTAGTACCAAGGTAGGTTTCACATAAAATGGTTTCCCTATTCACGTTCAATTTCCTCCAAAAAAATTTAATTTTTATATTTCTTCCTTTATGGTAACGTTATTGGTACAAAGTTATGTGGATAGCCCGGACGGGTAGTAAGATGCGGAGTGAAATATAAAACTTTAAAGTAATTTTTTTTTTTTAAAATGAGTAAAGTTAATTATTATGCAACGTTATTTCATTAATGCCTCGTGGCCTTGAGGTCTAATTTTCGTATTAAATGACCTTAACTGATATAAAGGTTACTAGATCTATTTTCATGTATTAATACGTCAAGACATGTGATCTGCAGCTGTTACTTTTTATAGATATTATTAATACACATAAAATAACACTCAATAATATAAAATGCTGACAGACAAATGTTGAGTATTTTTTTAACTGTTCCTTTATTTTAAAATTGGGCTGTATTTAGATTTCTCTGCCTTTAATAATCCACGCCTTTTTTCTTTTTAGCACCGCGTCTTACTACCCATCCGGGTTATTCGCTTATGTACTAATTATTTTGATGGTTTTAGGGGTGAGGAAGGTTATATTTAAATGAAGGGTACCCGCATTTGCGGGGAGGGAGAGGGGAAAACCATATTTGGGGGGGAGGGGTATCTCAGTACACCCGACCGAGATTCGAACCTCGATCTCTCCGTTATCGGCAGTCTAGTCTACTGCGAGAGTAGCGCCTTAGACTATGTGACCACCGAAAAGGGTTACATTTATTTCTCTTGACTTCAATCCAAGCTTCCTGGAAAAACTTGCATTTCCAAACGCGGGAAATTTGGTGATAAGGAAAACAAACAAAAAAAGTGGCAACCCTGAAAAATCAACTACCCTCTTTGTCTACACCTGTTTTTCCTCTCCTCCTCAACATCCCAATTGTTCGTCACTCTACCCGCATCGGGGGGGCGTAGTTAGCCAACGCGCTAGTTTCGTGTTGAGCTAGACTGCATTGGATGGGGGAGATCGAGGTTCGAATCTCGCTCGGGTGAACTAGGGGATTTCTTAAATGGTTTTCCACTCTACCCACAGGCAAATGCGGGTTCATTTCCTCTCTATTCAACCTTCCCAATTCCTAACCCATTGACGTAATTAATACTTAAGCTTATAACCCGAACGGTTAGTAAGACACGGTGCTAATAATAATATATGGTACTAAACACAATTTTTGAAATTACAGATTTTGTATAGTAGACTAAGCTATAATTTTATGTTTTTACTAGTTTTAGAACAAAATATGTTCCTAACTATATTGAAATAAAAATATGTTCCCCAATAATAATAATTTAATGATCGGTTTAATCAGTTAAATATGCAATACCTTTAGTTAAACCACAAAAAAACTCAATATAACATAACTGTTTTTTTTTTCAACTCTGATTAAAGCTGTCTGGAAAACGCAGGGGAAAGTGGCAACCTTGAAAAAATAAACAATTTTTGTTTTTGTCAATATTTTTTACCCCCCCCCCTCCCTCCCGCCCTGCTTCTCTTCTCTTCAACAAGCAAATTGTTTCTATCTATCTATCTCCCAGCAATTTGCACAGGTCCATTCATATACAAGTCAAGGACTGTCTCCTTGTTTCCATTAAGGCGTTGAAAGAGAAAGTGACCGGACTGTTTTCTGTTCACAGACTAATTTGGTATATTAAAAGATTTTCGTACGCTATCACATGGTCAGTTTGTAAACTAGTTTTTTTTTCTTTCTTCGTTTTTTTATTTTTTTATTATTTAGCTACGATTTTCTCTTAGTAAGCTTTCACTACGCATCGGGTACGAATTGATCGCCTATTATTGTCTTAACCTACAATATTAGATTTCTTGTTTTTTTTAAAATAAAATAATCTTTTAAAACCGATTATTATTATTATTATTATTATTAGCACCGCGTCTTACTACCCGTTCGGGTTATTACGCACTTACGCTAATGTGTAATGGTGGGGTGATTGTGAGATGAAATGGAAGACCTACAGTTTAACGTGGGATCCGAACCACGGTGAAGGCCTGGGCATTCCCCACATTCACAAGATGTCTTGTCAGAGGTGAAGGAAGGGTTTGGCAATCAGATAGATCCGTGCCGGGACCGAGGATTGAACCTCGGACACCCCAGCACAGATTAGTTTTATTAATTTAGTTTTTATCCAACCGGCTATTGTAGTACTTTGATAGGATAACGTTTTAAGAAATACACACATTTTTTTCACTTAACATTTAAAATATCTTACTATATAATTATTAATTTATAGATATTGATAATATCTATCAAAATTTACGGTTGTAGATAATATGATGACTTATGAATACATGAAAGTAGATCTAGTAGTTTTTCTAGCTCACATAAGGTCCTTCCTATGAAATTGTACTGTATATACTATTTTTTTTCAATAAGAGTTCGTCTGTCTAACCCCGCCCTTTCCCCGCGATATTCACACGTTAACACTGATGAGAATTGGGGAAGGAAGGGGTAGTATTTAAGGTAAATGTACCGGCATTTGTGTGAAGGGAAGGGTGGGGAAACCTGGGTAAATCACCCGGGATTTTAAACCCTAACCTCCCCGCCATCTCCTCTTATCTGTTAAAACCAAAGGAGACGAGAGACGGACGCCTTTCTCCGCGTGGTCAGCGTTGAGGTCTTAAAACAACTTTAGGGTGAAAAGAATGATGGTACATTTCTTAGGTACAAACGTTTTGACAAAAGGTTTATTTAAACCTTGACCTAGGTGGCCTTGAGGTTCGAACCCAGCCGGGGTTGACGGATTTCTCTTGAACGATAAAAATCGGTAGCACAACTTCCTTCGGAGGGCAAGTAAAGTCCTCTGTCCCGGGTCGGTTGTGGTTTGTTAAAGAAACCCTGGAAGGTATGTGAAACGAAATTTATAGTCTCTTTCACTCTCGCTCATAGAAATTCTCATGTTGCTGGATATAATCGGTAGGTTCAGAAAGTTCACGTTAAATACCCCCCACATAAATAAATAGGTTTAACTGGGTCGAATCTCAGTGTGGTGTACGAATCCTGTATTCCCCACCCCCCTCAATTGTTCTCGGTTCTCCATAATCGCAAAAGCGGGTACACTTCCTCCTAATTCAACTATGCTAACTGGACCCGCCTCGGTGGCGTAGTTGGCTAACGCGCTTGTCGTGTTGAGCTCGACCGCTGAGGACGGGGAGATCGAGGTTCAAATCTCGGTCGGGTGAACCGGGGGTGAAATGGTTTTCCACTCTCTCTCCACGCAAATGCGAGTTCACTTCCTCTAATTCAACCTTTCTAATTCCTAATCTATTAGAGTAATTAGTACTTAAAGCGTATAACCCGAACGGATAGTAAGATGCGGTGCTAAAAAAAATAATATGGATTTTTAGGTAGGCTATCTATGAAATGCACCAGCATTCACGTGCAAAAAATAATCGTGGGAAAATAAATCGGGGTTGATTAAAAAAAACTTGTGAGTAACCCCTCCCCCCCCCCCCCCCCCCCCCCCCCCCCCCCCCCCCCCCCTCCACCCCC
>CABFVX010002850.1:27955-39848 GCA_902151425.1 Timema shepardi | reverse complement strand
GGGGGGAGGATTACATCTTTATACCCGTACGGCCACACTAATGTTAGGGTTGGGGATGAGGAGGGTAACATTTTACACGAAATGTATTTTCATTTGTAAGGAGGAAACTATTAGTTAACTAAAACAAATCCCAGCCCCATCCTTCCCTTCTACCGACGAACTAAGACGTGATGGAACTGCCCCACAGGTTGCGAGTAAGACATCCGTATTTGAAAGACGTTGTCGGTGTTTCTTACTTGCGATTCTTTACGCGCATGCGCAATACCGCCTTTTTACAAATACAATACCTTTTGTATATTAGGAAGATATCATACGCACAGAATCTATCGTTGCTATAGTTTAGAGACTGCGTGTGACGCTTAAACATTCCACATATGGTTACACACGTGTGCCCGATTGAAATGCGCCGATAAAGAGCCGTGGGCGTTGATTGTTTGTTGCGATTTCCGACGCGTCCGTGGCCGCTTGGCGACCGTCGGTTGTTCCATTATTATTTGTACGCGACATCACAGGTTCGGTCTCTAAGACTGTTTCTAGAGATACGCCGGATATGACACGAGCGAACCCGAACGTTCACATATGTTCGGTAACGTTCACATATGCTCTCGATCGGCGGTTACACTAGATAGGACAAGTGAGAAATCCGCTACGGTGGTCGCACGGTCTAAGGCGTCGCACTTGCCGCGGACTGGTTTGATGCCGATGACCGGGGGATATTGGTGTTCTAATTCCGTCTGGATGTACAGAGAGGGTGGTCTTCGTAATTGGTTTCCCCCACTATTCTTCCTTTCTCATCTCTCTACCTCATACCTTCCTCGTCTCTACCTCGTACCTTCCTCATCCCTACCTCATACCTTCCTCGTCTCTACCTCGTACCTTCCTCATTTCTACCTCATACCTTCCTCGTCTCTACCTCATACCTTCCTCATACCTTCCTCATTCCTACTTCATACCTTCCTCATTTCTACTTCATACCTTCCTCATTCCTTCCTCATTACCTTCCTCATTTCTACCTCATACCTTCCTCATTTCTACCTCATACCTTCCTCATTTCTACCTCATACCTTCCTCATTTCTACCTTATACCTTCCTCATCCCTATCTCATCCCTTCCTCATTTCTACTTCATACCTTCCTCATTTCTACCTTATACCTTCCTCATCCCTATCTCATACCTTCGTCATCTCTACCTCAAAACTTCCTCATCTCTACCTCCCTCAGTACACCCAACCGAAAATTGAACCACAGCCCTCATCACCGCTGGCAATCCAGTCACAAGTTTGACGCATTAGACCATGTGGGTCGGAAGTTTTATTCCCGTTTTGATCTGATTATATAAGTTTCTGTTGCGATCCGACTATATTTGTTCTTATATAATCCATTCACCGTAGGAATTGACTTCTGAAAGGCCTTTTTCCCTACCATACATCTATTATATAGTAGGATATTGGTAGGAAAAAAGACCTTTCAGAGAGTAATTCCTACCTTGAATGGAATATAGAAATCCAACTATATTTTGTTGTTCCTGTACCGATCCGACTATATTTGTTGTTCCTATGACGATCCCACTATAATGTTGTTTACAGTTATAAGCTTGCAATAAAAATAACCAAATAAAGCGTTCCGATTCCTTCAAATAGTTTTTACCGCGTTTCACCAGAACATCGACGTGAAATGAGACGTACCGACAGACAATCACTTGTAAATGAGACTGATCCCGCAAAGAGGTTTAAGTGGACGAGGAGAGACCGCCAAAGTTAAGGTGCCCGTCTACCGGAACGCTGAGGCGCGTCGCAGACGTTCAGAAATTCCGCGTTGTATGGATTATAAAAAATATAAAATGGGTCTTAAAGAGGCCATCTAACGGCTGATTAAGGCGACTGCCTCGATCAAAAAGAAAGCATCAATCGCTCTCAAACCACACGGCTTGAAATTATTATATCTAAACTTATACTCCCTTTCACCCTCAACCTACAGAGGAAACTTCTTATCTGAAGGTAAAGAGGAAAGCTCGCTGCTAGTTCTCAGATATCAAACAATGACTGTATTTGTTAGAGGAAACTTCTTATCTCAAGGTAAAGAGGAAAGCTCGCTGCTAGTTCTCAAATATCAAACAATGACTGTATTTGTTAGAGGAAACTTCTTTCTCAAGGTAAAGAGGAAAGCTCGCTGCTAGTTCTCAAATATCAAACAATGACTGTATAGATTAAAGGAAGGCTAAATCTAGAGACCTTTTTCATCGAGCTTAGTCTCATATCTTCACTAATATGATTAAAAAGTCGTTGAAAATGAGATAAGGTAACATTTTCACACATTTGTTTCTATTAATAAAACTCAGAAAATAAAAGTTTGTTAAGGAAAAACAGCCTTTTGGAAATATTTAGACTTTATTTTGGCGTGAACCATATTTTGAAACAACCCAATTTACAGATTTCTGGTAATTATCAACATAGAGGCGTAAATTAATAAATTGCGAAACAATTGACCATTAACACTGGCATACAATGAAACTAAATGTAATGAACAGTTAAATCAAAACAAGTTATAACGTCATTAAATCTTAAAAGTTTAATTCACTTTTGATTGTAGTTATAAAAGAAGTATTATTGAATACAGGAATATTATATTTATTTTTAAAAAAAACCACCCTAGTTTCATTTAGTCCGATTACCTATGTTCTTGAATCAACGTCTCAACACTTTCACTCAAACTTTGGTTTACTTTTATAGCAGGGGTCCCAAACCCCATGCCCGCGGGCGCCCGCCACATTTTGATCACAGCTGAAAAGTTATTGACTAATAATTTTAATCTGTCAATTTTCTGACAAAAATAAAGTTTTTTTTTTTCTTATCTCCAGTTATGCTGTTCTCAAGAAGTTGGGGATTGGAAGCTCTCCCTCTTTCTAATCTCTTCTTCCCTCTAATTCCTCTTTCTTTGCCGGCTCATTTGCAAAGTGTACTTTTACTCGGAACCGCTATAGTTTCAAGCTGAATGGTTTTGTTTTTTTCTAATCTCAAAGACCTACCTCCTTTCATCATTCTCTTCACACTCGCTAATACTTCCTATTTCCTTTGTAAATATCTTGACATGGGTTTACCCAGCTTTGTCGCTGGAATATTATTAATATTATTATTAGCACCGCGTCTTACTACCCGTTCGGGTTAAACGCACTTACGCTATTGTGTAATGGTAGGGTGGTTGTGAGATGAAATGGAGGACCTACAGTTTAACGTGGATCCGAACCACGGTGGAGGCCTGGGCATTCCCCACATTCACAAGATGTCTTGTCAGAGGTGAAGGAAGGGTTTGGTAATCAGATAAATCTGTGCCGCGACCGAGGATTGATCCCCGGACCACCCAGCACAGAGATATGACACCTTATTCCTAAACCACCAGATACCCTAACAAACTATGTTATACGCACTTACGCTAATGTGTAATGGTAGGGTGATTGTGAGATGAAATGGAGGACCTACAGTTTAACGGGGAATCCGAACCACGGTGGAGGCCTGGCATTCCCCTCCTCGCGCTATTAGCGCCTCCTTCCATCCTTCCTTAACTCGGCTGCCGACGAGAAAAAGGTGGTGATAAAAAATCCTAGACCTCGTTGCAGTAAGACATGAATCGAACACATACTTCCCTCTTTCTCTCTTTCGTGCGACTGAGCTTTTCTCCGGGCTCACTCAAGCATCGAACCCCGGTGCTGTCCGCGGGTTGTTGCACTCCTCCACCTGGAGCTGTCGGTGACCTCGGCCCGTCGTACTCTTAGCGCCCGTTTCTCTCACCGGCGGCCGGTTACTTCGGGCGGTCTCTACTGCGCTAGAGACCGTAGTTATAAGTGGCTGGTGTCACATTATTTCGATAGAGACCGAGTTACTAACAAGGAGTATAATTGCTGTACTAGAGACCGGAGTTATTAGTGAGGGGATGTCTCCCCCCCCCGCACCCCCCGCCCTTCCCGTCATGGCACTCAATTTCATTTTTAAACATAATTCTACTCAACCAGATTTTAAAAATATTTTCTTCAAAAATTTGTAAAAAATAACCTAATCATAGAGCTAATTACAAATTTTTAAAATCCGATTTCACAGTACATTCGGGGACCCCCTTCCGTCCATCTATGTTAAAAATTTCAGATCTCTGCGTTCGGTAGATTTGGCTGGCCATCGCACACAAACAAACAAACAAACACAAAAATTCCTTTTATGTAGATATCATAAATAACTCTAAAATAACATTTATAATACTGAACATTGTCGTCAACGGGGCCTGTACTTAGATGTAAAAAGGATGCAAACAAAGAAAATATGACCTAAACATAAAAAACAAACAAAAAAAAATATCCAAAGATTCACCTATAAACAGTTCCTTAATTAATAGATCATGAACATAATTTATGTAACACATGAGTATATATATTACTAGACCCTTCCCTCCCGCATTATTATTTTCAACACACACATTGAAGAATCATCATAGACTCTACCATAAAATATGAGTGACCATCGACATTTTTATGAGGAATAAATTAAATTTTCAAAATAAAATATAGCCTATGTTACTCGCTGATAATGTAGCTTTATATTGGTGAAAGAATTTTTAAAATCGGTCCAGTAGTTTTTTGAGTTTATCCATTACAAACAAAAAAACAAAAAATCAAATCTTTCCTCTTTATAATATTATTAGTGTAGATATATATATATATATATATATATATATATATATGACATGTATTCAAAATCCGGGCACTGGTGGTGACAGCAACCAATGCAGCGCTCAAATCAAAGTGGAAATGTATTAAAGATAAGAAATGAATCGATCCATATCATTCAACTCGTTAATTTATCAACCATACCGATACATTATAACATTAAATTGTTTACCATCAGATATCTTTCATTTTCTTCCGTTTTGATTAATTTCTCCGATTATAATAAATGACATAATCTTCCTCGTAGATTTTTAATTTCCAGTATCGCGTCTTACTAACCGTTCAGGCTATACGCTATGAGGACGGTTATATTTTTTTTTAAGTAAGTTCACCAGCATTTGTGTGGAGGGAGAGTGGAGAACCCACCCTCACTACAGAGATTCGAACCTCTATCTCCCCGTCACCGGCAGTCTAGTCTACTGTGAAACTAGCGCCTTAGACCATGCGGCCACCGAAGTGGGTTTCACGTCTTAATTCATTTAGTAATTGTTTGTTGATATGTTATAGGCCTAATTCTGTTGATCAATTTGATGGTTGAATATTTAAAAAAAAAATTGCTTCGGAGACTGCGTGATCTAACGCGCTACTCTCGTTTTTTGACTAAACTTCCGAAGACGGGAAGATCGCGGTTTGATCCCGGTCGGATGCACTGGCGTTTTTTTTCTCCCCTAATTATCCTTTTCCACTTTCCCTTCGCGCTCTTGTGAGTGTGACATTCAATTAAATGAAACTTTCCTAATCATTAAGTCGGGATGGATAGGGACGCGAAAAAAAAGGACCAGCGTTTTGCAGTTTTTTATGACAACTTTTTTTTGTACAGAAATAAATAAAATAATGCTCCAATAAAATTTAGTTTAATTTTTCTTCACAAGTTTAAATATCTGTCGTGAACATAGTGACACTATCTAACAAACTTTTTAAATGAAGAGGGAAAATCTGTATGAATGTGTGGGAATGCCTAGGCCTCCACCGTGGTTCGGATCCCACGTTAAACTGTAGGTCCTCCATTTCTATCTCACAATCACCCTACCATTACACATTAGCGTAAGTGCGTATAACCCGAACGGGTAGTAAGACGTGGTGATAATAATAATAATTAATTAATAAAAAGCTGTAATTAAATTTCAGAACAACCTTGACAAATATTCAATAAATTTTGTGGTCATAAAGGGAAGAAAATTATGTTCGATACTTATACTGAAGCAATATTTTTTTTATTTTTATTTTTGGCCCAAAAAAATGTAATGCCATAAAAACTGCGAAAAAACTGATTTATTTTCGCGTTCTCTTCACTCCCACCCTTAACACATTGGTGTAAGTAATTATTACATAACAGTTTTTAGACCACGGTGCTTAAAAATATCAATTAAAAAAAATTCTGATATTATTACGAAATTTTATTACGTTTATTTTTTACCTTCGCGTTATGTTTCTGTGTTTTTGTATATTATTTTTGATTTTTTTTTACCACTGTTATCGACATATTTTTTTAATTCACCAAGAAAAAATTAAAATTAACTTAAAAAACAGTTGAGTGATTAATTTTTCAAAATATTATTCTTTGTTCTTACTGTAAAACACAAGTTCTTCAAAAGGGATGTATTTATTTATTTTGTAAAAAAAAGGCTCATTGTACCAGGATCTCGCCGTACTAAGACTAGGAGCACATGAAACTAAGAAGGTAGCTAGCTATAAGGCATTCGCGAGCTAAATTTACCTGAATGACAGATCGAAATGTTAATAGAAGTAAGCCCTAATATATCACTACGCCAACAGCTGACATCTATCCCTTTGGATGACTGTAATGTAAACAGATGGTAATATATTAATGTGATAGTTAACCACAATGCTTTAGGCCAATATTATTTAAATATTTATTTGAGGTCGGACACAAAGTTTATTTATAGTTTTATTCCACTTAAAAATATTAATACCACTTTCACAAAAACTTATAACGAACATAGCTTCAAAATGGCGACTGACGAATTTAAACCATATGATTAAACATAACGGTAAACACGTATTTTACAATGATGCGGACACGCAGTTGATGAAAATACATGTTTAAAATATTGTTTCGAGTTGAACAAAAAGAAATTATTTAAAAAAATGAAATAGTATGAGAAAACTTAAGTTTAAATTATTTTCAATGTAATATATAACAGGTAATTAAAGATCTTTATATTTATAACAAAACTGTGATCTTTTACAAGTGTTGGCAACCCAAAACCTAAACATATGCTTTTCGAACTGTCATCCAGGTAAAAACCTATCGTGAATGGAATATAATGCTGGTGGCTGTAATGAGCGGTCGGCAATTTGCATAGAAGATGAAAGGTACTGGTTCTACGTGGGCCCTCGGTGGCGGGTCCTTGGGACGTTGGTGTGTGCGTGTGTGTTTGTGTTTAGAGGGGGTAGAAAACAGGTGGTCATGTGTGGAGGGCGTGTTTAGGATGTGGGTGTCGTCTAGGATGATATATATTGGAGGGGAAAGCAAGACCAAGAGAATATAGACTGGAGAGGGAAATAGCAAGACTAGGAGAATATAGACTGGAGAGGGAAATAGCAAGACCAGGAGAATATAGACTGGAGAGGAACTAACAAGACCAGGAGAATATAGACTGGAGGGGAACTAACAAGACCAGGAGAATATAGACTGGAGAGGAACTAACAAGACCAGGAGAATATAGACTGGAGAGGAACTAACAAGACCAGGAGAATATAGACTGGAGAGGGAAACAGCAAGACCAGGAGAATATAGACTGGAGGGGAACTAACAAGACCAGGAGAATATAGACTGGAGGGGAACTAACAAGACCAGGAGAAAATAGACTGGAGAGGGAAATAGCAAGACCAGGAGAATATAGACTGGAGGGGAACTAACAAGACCAGGAGAATATAGACTGGAGGGGAACTAACAAGACCAGGAGACTTGAACTAAACGTATCTAACTTTCTGATGAAAATGTTTTATTTATTTTACCCAGAAAATAAATGTTTGTTTTAAAAATTGGTAAAAAAATCCTGGCCTTGACTTTCTTTTCTCTCTCTCTCTCGCTACACAGCCCTTAGGTAATTTAGGATAAGACTCCTCCGGTACATAATTACCACGGTTTTTACCAATATACATATCACCGTACAAATTTACATATGCGAACAAGCGGCAATTATTTTGACGTAAAAATGCAAATTAACATCTATTTTTTTCTTCAGGTAACTATACAGGTATCGCCAAAGGAAGATCCTTTTTAGCGCGCATAATGGTCCACGTCCACACCGCCGTGGTTTCCGTACTTGATTCAGTACAAGCCAACTATCATGGTAACAATTAAGGTGGCACAGTATTATATCGCCATTCACTGAGCTAAGGGTCCCGGGTCCGATTCCCGGCACGACTGAACTTGAGAACTGTAATAATTTAAAAAATATTTAATCATTTCCAATAGCTTATAATTTTACTCTTGTCAAAATTGTGGGATTAAATATTTATTGCCAAACTACCTTAAATGTGTTTTTTTTTTGTAAATTTGTAAGTGGGTTATTAAAAAAACACTAAAAAATATTTGAAATACATATCCAACTTTGAGATTTTACTCGCACCAAGTTTTTTTTAAGGATTTTTTTTGTTCGTAACATTGACTCTTAATAAAGGAATTTTCCTAATTGGTTTTCCACTCTCCCTCCACGCAAATGTAGGTTCACTTCCTCTAATATTCAACCTTTTAGATCCCTACTCCATTAGCGTAATTGTACTTAAGCGTGTAACCCGAACGGGTAGTAAGATGCGGTGCTATTTAATGATAAAAAATAATAAAATGAATATAATGTAAATAAATGTATTTCTGGGAGATTTTTTGTTTTTGTTTTTTACATTTGTATAGAGTTTAGTCGATGGGAAATTCGAGGAAAGTTCTTTCAGAGATTTTGTGGCCACTTTTGAACATGGTTTCTGTAAAAGTTTCTTTTCTAAATTATGTACGAAAACATCGCCCGTTTGTGTGTGTGTGTGTGTTTGGGTGGGTGCTTTGGTGGTACCACGAAATAAATGTAGAGTGGCTGACCTTGAAGCCGCCAAAAGCAACACGATACGTCAAAAGTGACAGCGTTTATTTAGTTCAATCAAGGTAGGCGCACACCTGTCCATATAACATCTTGTCGGCTTGGTACGTATTATTTTGATGTCTGCCTACATCTGTCCATATCACATCTTGTCGGCTTGGTACGTAGTATTTTGATGTCGGCCTACATCTGTCCATATCACATCTTGTCGGCTTGGTACGTAGTATTTTGATGTCGGCCTACAACTGTCCATGTCACATCTTGTCGGCTTGGTACGCAGTATTTTGATGTCGGCCTACACCTGTCCATGTCACATCTTGTCGGCTTGGTACGTAGTATTTTGATGTCGGCCTACAACTGTCCATGTCACATCTTGTCGGCTTGGTACGTAGTATTTTGATGTCGGCCTACATCTGTATATGTGACATCGTATTTGTACATTTCTATATTTTATAAAAATGGTATAAGAAAAATATATAATAGTTTCCATTCCAGTGGCATACGTCGAATTGTGCTCCTACCTTTAATCAAGCTGTCAAACTCTCGGTTCTTTATATGACGACGGGACAATAGCAGATGTAGAAACGAGATAAAAAAAATGCTGTGTCGTTGAATTTTAATGTATACAAAAGTTTCGTGGGCCATATCATTAACTTATGTTTTGATAAAATCAATATGGAGCTAAAACAACTTTTTTAATACGTCATTGATTTATCCCTCTCACCCCCGAACAATACTTTGTCTTACTACCCGTCCGAGATAGCCAGATCTTTTTTTTTATCAATGTGGTAGAATCAAGGATGGTACAATCTATAAGAAATGTACCTGCATCCGTGTGGCGGATTAAAGAGGACGAAGTCAATCGGGAAAAGCCGTCCACAGGTACCCGGGTTTTAAAACCCGAACTCCCCACTCATAGGCAAACGGGATCAGATAAGCGTGGACGTCATATTCCGCGCGACCACTGATGTGGGTTAAGGTAAAGAGTTTTTTTTTTTCACTTTTCATAGCACTTTTTTTGTGAGGTCAAAATCGAATATTGCTCCAGTACAAACATATAATTCAATTTTCTTCACACGGTGATATCAACAGTTATTGAATATCTGTCAAGAGCATAGCGGCATTAGATGAGAAACTTTTTAAAATGTAGAGAAGAAGTTGTCATTCAATTACAAGACATCCTTGACAGATATTCAACAACTGTTGATATCACCGTGGGAAGAAAATTAAATTTTATGTTTCTACTGGTTTTATTTTGACCAACAAATTATTTTAAAATAAAAATTCCAAAACTACTGCCCTTAACTTGCGCCCCTTACACTCTGACATTAATGATGATTATTATTATTAATATTATTAATATTATTAATATTATTTAGCACCGCCTCTTACCACCCGTTCAGGTTATACGCTCTAAGTACTAATTACGCTAATGGATTAGGAATCGGGGAGGTTGAATTAGAGGGAGTGGAAAACCATTTAGGAAAAACCACTCCCAGTTCACCCGACCGAGATTCGAACCCCGATCTCCCCGTCCTCAGCGGTCGAGCTCAACACGACTAGCGCGTTAGCCAACTACGCCACCGAGGCGGGTGGCATTAATGAGACTGCCTAGGTAGCCGAGGTATCGCCAATCAGATGTTGCGTTTAGGTTAAATATCAACAAAACCTTAAAAGTACACGAGATTGTTGTTTAATATAATCAACCATAAACTATGTTCTATGATCCTATACATCTATAGACTTGTAAACATAGTTTAAAAGTTGACATCTCTGAAAAGACCACATATTTCTGTTGATCATTAAGAGCTAAATGTCCGGGAAACGAAAGGTAACTGTTATAGGAGCGTGGAATGGATATTTGGGAATAGAATGACGTCATTTAATAGGGGGATCACAACATATTGTAATGTCATTTGTAGTTTCCTACTCCCCTCTTTGTTCTCCTACTGCCGGACAGCTCAATTTCAGGAACGTTATAAATCCACCTGGTTCCTGCCGTTTATGAACTTGTACTCGACTATTCTAGGGCCTCTTTTCTCGTCATCTTTGGGCGGTGATCCCTCACTGGACCCGGCGAGACGATCTCTCTATCACCTGTTGGACCACCCAGGGTGGGCCCCACTTCTCGCGCATGCGCGCTCGCACTGTATCACATTGCGCCACACAATGATGTTGGTAAGAAGCCCGTTCTGTAAGGCCTTATTTCGTACCAGTCTCCTACCGTATAGTATTGTTTCGGTTAGGATAAAAGGCCTCACATAACCGTCTTTCTACTATAATAAGAGCATACGGACCAATTTTCACAGAAATAACCTTATCGGACAGTTGTAGTAATTACTGGTCTAAGGTGTCACTCGTGTGTTTGACTGGTCTGGTGATGACGGGTAGATCGGGGCTCGAATACCGGTTGGGGTCTACTTAGGGTTATTTTTTCCTAAATGGTTTCCTACTCTACTTCCACGAAAATGCGGGTATATTACCTCTAAAACGCTTCCTTCCCCTCATACCTTCTCCCATTAGAGTAATTATTATGTACGCGTACAAACCGAACAGGTAGTAAGACGAGGTGATGAAAAAAAAAACTATATAACGTTCATACAAAAAAGTCCAACGTAAAATGGAGAAAATGGTTTCGATATTGGAAACTACAGTAGCCCCATGGATTCTTTGGTGCTGACTGACAGCTCACAGCTGACTTCTGACAGTCATCGTTTAGGTATATACCTAAATTTTAACCGTCAGAAGTGACAGCTGCTAAACACATGTTTTAGCAGATCATATGGTTCGGCGTAGGGATACATAATTTGGTCTGGTAACTTTTCAAAGCCGTCAGTCAGCACCAAAGAAGCCATGGGGCTACTGTAGTTTGTGTACTTTTTTTTATGATAATCCTTAGATTGTTTTTTTTTAATTTGAAATTTAGAAAATAAATGGTTTGCTTCAACATTACTAGACAAATATTGAAAGAAATTGTCGTTAAAAAATTAGTATGTTTGGCTGAGGTTCATACACCGGTGACGCCTTGACCCTACGATACTGACGACATAACCCTCAAGTCCACTGATGTAGGACCCATCCTGATTTAAGTCTGACCCCCCCCCCCCAAAAAAAAAATAATTAAA
>CABFVX010002850.1:12699-25019 GCA_902151425.1 Timema shepardi | reverse complement strand
GACCTACAGTTTAACGTGGAATCCGAACCACGGTGGAGGCCTGGCATTCCCCACATTCACAAGATGTCTTGTCAGAGGTGAAGGAAGGGTTTGGTAATCAGATAAATCTGTGCCGGGACCGAGGATTGAACCCCGTACCCCCAACACAGGAGTCTTGACACCTTACCCCTAGACCACCAGGTCACCTTGCCAATTAAAAAATAATAAGAATCAAATAACCGAAGCTATTATTTTATGCTTTTTTAGTGATGAATTCACCATCTAGATATATTCCATCACAGTCTCTGCCTTAAAATATGAGTGAAGAATGACTCTGGGCACGGGACGAATACTGGATAGCTCAGTGGTTAGAGGATTGGCGTACTGAAGCCAAAGGTCCCGGGTTCGATTCCCGTGTTCAGGTGTCATGTTTCAATTTTCGGAATATAAAAAATAATAATTTAGCAACGTGTTTTACTATCCGTTCGGATTGCACGCTTAGATACTAAAAAAAACCCCACTAATGTGTCGGGTATTAGTGCTGTTGAATATAGATGAAGTGTATCCGAATTTGCATGGAATGAGAGTGGAAAATCATATTATGTACGCCCGACCAGAATTGAACTCCAATCTCGTCGTTATCGGCAATCCAGCGAAGTTTGACGTCTTCATACTATCGGAGCACACGTTGGGTGACAAAAAAAGAATCCTGATGACATCACTATCGTGACGAAATGACGCGCTCTGTAAGATGTCACTTGGGATTTGTGGAGATGGAGGGGGGACGGGAGGGGTGTACACTCGACATATTGCATACTTAACTATTGCGCCCACCATTTGTCCGGGTGTCGCCTTTACTTTTGACCTTTTCTTCTTTCGACAAGGCAGGCGCAATCGCTTCATATGACCCACCCGCCCGACTCATCACTAATAGCTGTGTCGTGACTGGGGTGGGGTGGGGGGTATAAAATAGGCCCTCCCCCTCCACATCTATCACGTCTAATTCTTATAATAATAAACAAAAATTTGAGTTAGAACTATAAAATATTATTATTACCGCGTATTACTACCCGTTCGGGTTATATGCACTTCGCTAATGTGTGATGGTAGTGTGATTGTGAGATGAAATGGAGGACCTACAGTTTAACGTGGGATCCGAACCACGGTGGAGGCCTGGCATTCCCACACATTCACAAGATGTCTTGTCAGAGGTGAAGGAAGGGTTTGGTGATCAGATAAATCTGTGCCGGGACCAAGGATTGAACCCCGGCCGCCAGAATGGAAGTCTGACACCTTACCCCCTAGACCGCCAGGTCACCTATACAATATTGATCTCATAATATGTGCTAGGTAGCCGAGATATTACCAATCAGATGTTGCGTTTAGGTTAAATATCGACAAAACCTTTAAAAGTACACGAGTTTGTTTACTGTAATGAACACTAAACTATTTTCTATGGCTCTATACATCTATATACTTGTAAATATAGTTTAAAAGTTGACATCTCTGAAAAGACCACATATTTTCTGTTGATCATTAAGAGCTAAATGTCCGGGAAACGAAAGGTAACTGTTATAGGAGCGTAGAATGGATCTTTGGGAATAGAATGACGCCATTTAATAGGAGGGGTCACAACACATTGTATTGTCATTTGTATTTTACTCCTCACCTGTTTGTTCTCCTACTGCCAGACAGCTCCACCTAGGAACGTTATGAACCCACTGTGCCTTTAAGAATTTTCAGATATACCACTTAGCGCCTTAAAGCCTGGCTTACAACGTTATTCTAAATAAATATTTTAAGGTTACATTCTGATGAAGCTATAGTGTAAATGCTGAAAAAATTTAACCTGGACAGGGATATGAACCTTGGTCTTACGGCTGAACGTGATGACCGTTATATCGACCTAGAAAACAGGGAAAAGTAATAGAATTTACTTTATCAATTTTTCTGCTATTTTTATATATTCACTAAAAATAAGTGACTTTTATTTACAATAATCAAAACAATTTTTTTTTTCTCCAGTCAATACTCACTATTTTACCACTCTTGTCCCTGTTGAGCGTACTAATCTCGATTCTTCAAGTTCTTAGGGCCAATTGAATGGTCACACATCCTAAACCTGAATGGAATGGGTCAGTTTCATGGTCAGACTTAGTTCTCCTTAAGTGTGGTGCTATACTAAATACAAGACACCTACCTAAACCAGAATGGAATGGACCAGTTTCTTGGTCAGACTCGGTTCTCCTCAAGTGTGGTGCTATACTAAATACAAGACACCTACCTAGACCAGAATGGAATTGGACCAGTTTCATGGTCAGACTTAGTACTCCTCAAGTGTGGTGCTATACTAAATACAAGACACCTACCTAAACCAGAATGGAATGGGTCAGTTTCATGGTCAGACTCAGTTCTCCTTAAGTGTGGTGCTATACTAAATACAAGACAACTACCTAGACCAGAATGGTAGTGTAGTATTTACGACCCTCTATCCTCGTCTTTAATCAAAGTAGAGTCCTGGCTATGCGAATGCTTTATAATTCAATCACGTCATATCAAGAATAAACTAAAAGAAAAAAAAAACTGGTTCACACCAACAATTTAAAACTCCTTGTGTAAGGCGATCTGTTAGTCTAATTATTATTTCAATCAGATCTCACTTAGCTCTCACTGCCCAGTAACCCCTTTTTTTAGGCTGAAATCCTTTAACCTCTTTCATAGAGTGACATAATTTCAGGATGTGTATGTGTCTAAAAATATATATTGTATTAAGTTACGATCTTAATAAATGTTTGTTATATACTTAATGGTCATCCTGTATGTATAAATATTAGGTCTCATTCCAGAGCACTAAACAACTATATGTGCTCTAAAACAGGCTAACAAGATAGCCTTACGGAATTTGACTTTATGGCCATCCTGTATAGTAGCCATAAAAATTGGCAACTTGCTCTAGAAAAAGTGGTCAAGTCAGGGGATTTTAAAATATAGTTAGACTGGATAAAACGAGCTTATAAATTAACTAGTTTCGCTTCTTGTCAGTGTGTTATCCATTTCCACAGTGTCCTATGGGTGTCTTTTTTAATTTTAAAAGTAATCTGCTTGTAGGAGAGTAAGATATTTGATAATTTATGCTAATTAATTTTTGAGTCTGTCCTGAATACGAATCATACTTAACGAACTTCCAGTTTATAAAAACCCGGTTACGTACGGATCGTTCGTTGAGTTACTTTTTTTTCATTTTTAGCATATTTAACTTGTCGAGAAAGGTCCGCAAATTAAACCTGTTGATACAGTCCAATATCCACAAGAAGAATCTTATCTGACAGCTAGAAAAGTCATACGTCACTTATGATGGATATTATCATTGGCGTGTCTGTCTAGTAAGCTAAGGGTCCCGGGCTCGTTTCGCGGCATGACCGAAAAATGAATGGTTTTGGGAAATGTGGGTTTACGCTTTGAACAATGATAAATTAACAGCCGGGGGACTGAATGTTGTGCCTGTCCTAGTCTTAGGATAAATTATAAGACATATTAAGATACAAGCCTACTAAACCGGCGGTGGAAAATATACGGCTTCGATAAAAAAACTGACCGAGGGCACAAAAGAACTCAAAAAATATTATAGTAAAATTACATAAATGTAGGTTTAAAAAAATAATATGCTTGTATTTACTTAAAGGCTCTTTATATATAAATTGGATTATACCTATATATTTTCTCTCTTTCTTCAAGAAGATTGGGTGACCTGGTGGTCTAGGGGGTAAGGTGTCGGACTTCTGTGCTGGGGGTCCGGGGTTCAATCCTCGGTCCCGGCACAGATTTATCTGATTGCCAAACCCTTCCTTCACCTCTGACAAGACATCTTGTGAATGTGTGGAATGCCCAGGCCTCCACCGTGGTTCGGATTCCACGTTAAACTGTAGGTCCTCCGTTTAATTTCACAATCACCCTACCATTACACATTAGCGTAAGTGCGTATAACCCGAACGGGTAGTAAGACGCGGTGCTAATAATATTCATAATTTAAGAATGTCATGTCAAGGTCGGGTTTGGCGGATTATGTATGTAGGATGACGGCTTGTTTTGTCTTCTTACAGAATCCACGCATCTGTGAGAGAGAGAGAGAGAGAGAGAGAAAGAGGATCTTGTCGAACTCTTGGATTATTTTGAGGGGGAGAGTTGGCTACGGATCTCTGCTGCGGGCGGTTCAAGTCTTCTCCACACTTCGGCGTTTTGACGTTTCTTCATCTCCCGTCGTGTACCTCCTTCCTGGTTATAGTCTACTGGTCGAGGTCGCAGCCTCCTTTTTAGCCACGAGGTTTCGAGGACTCTTAGACCCGGATCAAATTCGTAGGGAGACGGACAGATGAATAAATATATGTGCGTGTGATTTCTAGGTGTCTCCCTCACTTATAGACTATCTATCTCATCCATGGTCCAATTCTTTTAGGAAGAACCTTATCTGACAGCTAGAAAAGTTACTACAGTCCAATGTTCATAGGAAGAACCTTATCTGACAGCTAGAAAAGTTACTACAGTCCAATGTTCATAGTAAGAACCTTATCTGACAGCTAGAAAAGTTACTACAGTCCAATGTTCATAGGAAGAACCTTATCTGACAGCTAGAATAGTTACTACAGTCCAATGTTCGAAGGAAGAACCTTATCTAACAGCTATAAAAGTTACTACAGTCCAATGTTCATAGGAAGAACCTTATTTGTTGGATAGAAAAGTTACTACAACCCAATATTCATAGGAAGAACCTTATCTGACAGCTAGAGAAGTTACTACAGTCCAATGTTCATAGGAAGAACATTATCTGACAGCTAGAACAGTCACTACAGTCCAATGTTCATAGGAAGAACCTTATCTGACAGCTAGAAAAGTTACTACAGTCCAATGTCCATAGGAAGAACCTTCCTTATCTGACAGCTATAAAGTTACTACAAGCTCAATGTTCATAGGAAGAACCTTATCTGACAGCTAGGAAAGTTACTACAGTCCAATGTTCATAGGAAGAACCTTATCTGACAGCTAGGAGAGTTACTACAGTCCAATGTTCATAGGAAGAACCTTATCTGACAGTTAGGAAAGTTACTACAGTCCAATGTTCACAGGAAGAACCTTATCTGACAGCTAGAAAAGTTACTACAGTCCAATGTTTAGAGGAAAAACCTTATCTGACACCTATAAAAGTTACTACAGTCGAATGTTCATAGGAAGAACCTTATCTGACAGATAGAAAAGTTACTACAGTCCAATGTTCATAGGAAGAACCTTATCTGACAGTATAAAAGTTACTACAATCCAATGTTCATAGGAAGAACCTTATCTGACAGCTAGAAAAGTTACTACAATCCAATGTTCATAGGAAGAACCTTATCTGACAGCTATAAAAGTTACTACAGTCCAATTTTCATAGGAAGGACCTTATCCTACAGCTAGAAAAGATACTACAGTCCAATGTTCATAAGAAGAACCTTATCTGACAGCTAGAAAAGTTACTACAATCCAATGTTCATAGGAAGAACCTTATCTCACAGTAGAACAGTTACTTCAGTCCAATTTTCATAAGAAGAACCTCATCTGACAGCTAGAACAGTTACTACAGTCCATTGTTCATAGCAAGAACCTTATCTGACAGCTAGAAAAGTTACTTTAGTCCAATGTTCATAGGAAGAACCTTATCTGACAGCTAGAAAAGTTACTACAGTCCAATGTTCATAGGAAGAACCTTATCTGACAGCTAGAAAAGTTACTACAGTCCAATGTTCATAGGAAGAACCTTATCTGACAGCTAGAAGAGTTACTACAGTCCATTGTTCATAGGAAGAACCTTATCTGACAGATATAAAAGTTACTACAATCCAATGCTCATAGGAAGAACCTCCTAATTATCATATATATAACCTCTCAAGCTGTCAGATAAGGTTCTGGACCTATCCTCTCCCCTTGCGGACGGGCGTGTACTCTGCCGGGTGGATATATCTGCCCGGGAGAGACGGAAGTTGTCATCCAGGGAGCAGAATGCGCGGGTAACATGATCTGACACTATTTATAGACATCTCTCTCTCTCTCTGTCTCTTTAGAGCAGTCACTGTCTTGCGTCTGTACCCACAAGATGCTGGGAATAATGGACCAGACGACTCTATCGGCATCACTCTACACACTCTGTCACGTACAGTACACGACTTACACGCTAGCATATAATCTAATACCACACACGCAGCCTGAGCTCATATACATTTGTACTAATCCGGTATAATATTGACAAATAATAAATATATTGATTCTGCACAACCCAAAATGGAATCACCATCTTATTAAATGACAGCGAGATTTCTTTAGAACCCTTTTTATGCAGGCGTTTAGTGCCGCGCGACAAACGATGTCAAAAGCCGTCGCGTTTTCTAAATAACTGCAAACAAATGAGTCCTTTTGTGCTCTGCTGTCCCCAAAAAAAACTTACCGCTGGCGTTTTAAAAATCAACATGCCGTCGTGTCTTACAAAACGCCAGCGGCAAAAGCAGCGCGAAATAATATCTTAGTACAGGGCGCTTTATGGCTCCATTTATGTAAACTAGGCGTTTTTCTGCCGTCCGCTGTTTAGATATCAGTGCTGCCAACCCTAGTTACAGTAGCTCCATGGCTTCTTTGGTGCTGACTGTCAGCCGACGGCTTTGAAAAGCTACCAGACCAAATCCCTACGCCGAACCAGATGATCTGCTAAAACATGTGTTCTGTCACATTTGACAGTCAAAATTTAGGTACATACCTAAATTTGACTGTCAGAAGTCAGCTATGAGCTGTCAATCAGCACCAAAGAAGCCATGGGGTTACTGTAGTAGACAAGACTAGAAGTTGTGTGGAATTTTCCAAGCGAGATTGTGTCAGTTGAATATTTTTCTCTCTCTTATTTTTCTAAAAAAAAAAAAAAATGGATGATTTAGTTAGTGAAAGTTCTATAGATGAGGTTATTAAAAAGTTGATATCACCACATGAAAATTAAACTCTTTAGGTTTCTATTGGAGAAATATTTGATTTGTTTTAATGGTAGATAAAAATGTTTTGCTAGAAAATTGCAAAAAACACTGACCTGTCGCGTCGGGCGAGGTTCGGGAGTAAAAGGGAAAGGAAAAGACAAGAAATGTGTGCAGTACATTCGTATTTGAATGATTACTCGACATTTCCTGCGGTGACGATGGGAGACAAAGCGACAAAGTTTCTTGTTAATAACTACAGTATGTCCCTGTTATGACAGAATGAAGATTTGTGAGCAGTGCTTATTTGTGAAGACATTCTAAAATGGTCAAAAAACGGCCTTTTCAATGCAGTTTTTATCCAAATATCGTTTAATATTCCAACAATGTTCAGTATTATGAACTTCTATCAACTCTTTATCTCCTTTAATGTTAAATCAGAAATGATCCATGTGCAATAGTGTTGGTGTAAATTTACTGGAGATATATTTGCTTTAATTGACCAACAAAATGTTTTAACACACAAAAAAACCCAAAAATCAACTGACCTTTAACTCGTGTCGCCTTCATTCCCCCATTAAGAGGGTTACCTAGGTATCTGAGATATTATTTCTGATCAGATGCTGCGCTTAGGTTAAATATCGACAAAACCTTCAACAGTACACAATTTTGTTGTTTATTGAAATGAACACAAAACTATGTTCTATGGCCCTATACATCTATAGACTTGTAAACATAGTTTGAAAGTTGACATCTCTGGAAAGACCACATATTTCTGTTGATCATTAAGAGCTAAATGTCCGGAAAACGAAAGGTAACAAGCTTGTAGAGTAGTTGACCTGGATGCGTAGGTTCTAGATTTAAGTTAATCTACAGTAGCCCCATGATTTCTTTGGTGCTGACTGACAGCTAAATGCTTTGAAAAGTTACCAGACCAAAATTAGGTATCCCTACGCCGAACCATATGAGCTGCGAAAACATGTGTTTAGCAGCTGTCACTTGAACTGACAGTCAAAATTTAGGTATATACCTAAATGTTGACTGTCAGAAGTCAGCTGTGAGCTTTCAGTCAGCACCAAAGAAGCCATGGGGCTACTGTATATACCTTAATGTTGACTGTCAGAAGTCTGCTGTGAGCTGTCAGTCGGCACCAAAGAAGCCATGGGACTACTGTATATACCTTAATGTTGACTGTCAGAAGTCAGCTGTGAGCTTTCAGGCGGCACCAAAGAATCCACGGGGCTACTGTATATACCTAAATGTTGACTGTCAGAAGTCAGCTGCTAGCTGTCAGTCAGCACCAAAGAAGCCATGGGGCTACTGTATATACCTTAATGTTGACTGTCAGAAGTCAGCTGTGAGCTGTCAGTCGGCACCAAATAAGCCATGGGACTACTGTATATACCTTAATGTTGACTGTCAGAAGTCAGCTGTGAGCTGTCAGTCGGCACCAAAGAAGCCATGGGGCTACTGTATATACTTTAATGTTGACTGTCAGAAGTCAGCTGTGAGCTGTCAGTCGGCACCAAAGAAGCCATGGGACTACTGTATATACCTAAATATTGACTGTCAGAAGTCAGCTGTGAGCTGTCAGTCGGCACCAAAGAAGCCATGGGGCTACTGTATATACCTTAATGTTGACTGCCAGAAGTCAGCTGTGAGCTGTCCGTCAGCACCAAAGAAGCCACGGGGCTACTGTATATAAGTCGTGTGCTGATATAATCATTGGTTTCAGAAACTGTACGTTAGATATTTGAATCAAATCATTAATCTCGTATTCGAAACGCGCATGCGCACAACCGACAACGCGAATCTATTCAGTATTCACGGAGGCTCTTCTCAAAGGAAACACGTGTCGAAAGTCGTAACCACTCGAGTATTTTCCTTTATACGGACGCGCGCGGACTGAAAAAAACAAACGCGCGCAATTTTACCAACTCTTACTACTAAAATTCCCCGAGTAGGGGTAAAAGAATATTAAATATTCCTCTAGATTTTCGATGGTATTTAAAAATAAAACAAAAAAAATGTAGTAACTAAAACTTGATTCTCACATTTACCCAAAATTGAGAGCATAATCTTTTCGACTGTCGCAATAATTCACAATATGATAGTAGGACGGCAGGTGAGTTGCGGCCCGGGCTGTTGCCCCAACCTAACCTAACCTAATCTAACCTAACCTTCACATTTTTGCCATGATTATTGAACGACAAGAACTGTGGAAGTTTGGATATTACGGGGGGTGTCAACATGAGACGATGATAATTTCTATCTGTAATTTAAGAAAGCACACTGCTAATTAGGTGGGAGCAACTCATACCTCTCTCTCTCTCTCTCTCTCTCTCAAGGGAGTGGGCCACAACTCACCTACACAGGATATCAGTAATGTATGTTAGTTAGTTTACCCATGATTCTATGCATAACAAACTTTAAACATGGTGGTCTAGGGGTAAGATGTCAGACTTCTGTGCTGGTGGTCCGGGGTTCAATCCTCGGTCCCGGCATAGATTTATCTGATTACCAAACCCTTCCTTCACCTCTGACAAGACGTGTATTAATCACAACTTGTGAATGTGTGGAATACCAGACCACCCACCGTGGTTCGGATCCCACGTTAAACTGTAGGTCCTCCATTTCATCTCACAATCACCCTACCATTACGCATTAGCGTAAGTTCGTATAACCCGAACGGTTAGTATGACGCGGTGCTAATAATAATAATATATTATTTTCTATAGATGCTTTCTCTTTATTTTGTTTTTCTGTGATACAAAATCAAAACGACAGACCAGCTTCCCATTTAACATTTTATTTCAAATAATCTGTAAACAGTAGACGCAGATATCTGATTGTATCTTGCTTTATAGGCGCATGTGCATTGATATGATTCGGTTGGTATTTTTTGAAATTTGGTTGGTCCTTCCAACAAGATTTCACGGATGAAGCTGATATTGTTTCTACTAGTTTATTATTTGTTATTAATTAGCAATGCCTCTTACCACCCGTACGTGTTATATGCTAATCAATTTCTACGAGCAAGTGAGAAAGAGTCTTTTTTTTCTGGAAAAGCTAGCTTGATACTTTCCAGATTTATTTTACTCGCCACAATCGACACGGGACTGACGGTTTTACTTCCCTATCCGAAGGAAGTTGTGCTACGGATTGACGATGGATGTTAGGATTGTGCCAGCCATGTACAAGTTTTCTCAAGCAAGTCTCCAGGCTGTGACAGTGTTATTTTTTCTATTGGTATTGATAATATCTCTCAAATGTGACATCTGAAGATCACATGACTTGACGTATGAATACATTAATATACATTTCAATTTGGGTTTCTACTAGTGCAGAGTGACAAACGCAGCTTGTGCAGATTTTTTTTTTTGTGATTGGTTTAGAACTCGTCACGTGACCACATTTAACTTCTCTTAGTTTTCCAGAATTTGTTTTTTTTTAACGCCGCATCTTACTACCCATTCGTGTTATACGCTTATGTACTAATTACGATAGTAGTTTTATGGCAATCTTGGATAGGTTATATTTATAAGAATTGTTCCCACATTTGCGTGGAGTGGAAAACCCACCTTCGGTACACCCTAACCAGATTCGAACCTCTTATCTCCTCTGTCATCGGCTGTTTAGTCTACCGAGAGAGTAGCGCGTTAGACCGCGTCGCCACAGCGGCGGGTTCTGGTGGAACTAGGGGGGGGGGGAGGTATGCCGCTATCTTGCAATCCGCAATCCGCATTCCTCTACGAACATGACGAGTCATGTGTGTGATAACGGAGAAGAGGAGATTCCACAGGAATGTATGTGACTTCTCCGTATGGTGTGTCGTCATGAAGGCCCCCGTCTACATACTCCGTATAGTCGACCTCGGTGGTCCTGGACTTATAAAAGTCGCTCTCTTCGGGATCCCCTCCATATTCGTGGGTTCGAACCCATTCCGGGGTCGATAGATTCTTCTTGAGAGATAAAAATAATCCGTAGCACAACTTCCTTCGGGGTGGAAATAAAGCCGTCGGTCCCATGTCGATTGTGGAATGTAAAAAGAACCCTTGGAGGTATGCGAACCCCGGCAATATTAGTAGCTCCTTTCGCGCTCGCTCATAGAAATTTTCGTGTGCTGATATAATCGGTAGGTTAAGAAAGTGCACGTTTAAATCTCCTAATGTATTTTTTTATTTGAGATGTTTAAGTGCATGCGTTCGATTTAATTGGCCGGACCTGCTTCGGTGGCTGAATGGTTTAAGGTGTCACTCTCGAAATAGACGGAAATGCCGATGAAAGGGAGATCAAGGTTAGGTTGGGTGTACTTATGGTAGTTTTCCACTCTCCCTCCACGAAAATGCGAGTATACCTACTCTAGATTCAATACTCCTCGTCTCTAATTCATTAGAGTAATTAGAAGCCTACATTTGCGTGTAATCTGGACAGATAGTAAGACGCGGTGTTAAATAAAATCAGTTTTTTTCCGTAAAATAAATAAAAACAGGATAGAAAAGGTTCGATTTAAACATAATCATTTTTCGGTGAATTTTCCAGAACATAAAAACGTTTTCCATCTCGCATCTATACTTGACAGCGAAATATTTCTCTTTCTTTCTTTCTGCTATTTTCCATTTCCCTTTCCAAACTGGACTTATATGCTTTTTTGACTTTCAATCCCCGCCTTACCCCTCCCCCCCCCCTCCCTCGATCACACCCCATTCCGTAATCTCTGTGGATGTGTTTTCTTTGACCTGGCCCGTGCGCTCTAATCAACAAACTGACTTCTCTCTTCTTTCTGATGGTCTCAGGACGGAGGGGTTTGGTTCGTTCCGTGGAAATTAATCTCCCGAAACTAACGGGCGTTTGACGTATCTGCACTGGGTGTGGGAAGTCAGCAGAGGAGCTCTGTGTCTTCTGAGAAGATTGGAATCTCGGCTATTATTATTATTATTATTATTATTATTATTATTATTATTATTAGCACCGCGTGTTACCACCCGTTCGGGTTATACGCACTTACGCTAATGTGTAACGGTAGGGTGATTGTGAGATGAAATGGAGGACCTACAGCTTAACGTGGAATCCGAACCACGGTGGAGGCCTGGCACTCCACACATTCACAAGATGTCTTGTCAGAGGTGAAGGAAGGGTTTGGTAATCCGATAAATCTGTGCCGGGACCGGGCATTGAACCCCGGACCCTCCAGCCCAGAAGTCTAACATCTTACCCCTAGACCACCAGGTCACCCCTCGGGTTATAGAATGGGAAAAGGGGGAGGGTGGAGGAATTCGCTAAAAATAAGAGATTATCGTCGATAGGCTTGGACCAAAATACCTATAGAGTAGTGTATATAGCTTCTTTTTTTTTTTT
>CABFVX010002849.1:64771-101923 GCA_902151425.1 Timema shepardi | reverse complement strand
CACCCCTCCCACTAGTCAATTAAGGGCCTCCATTGTTCGCTAATTAGTCTATTGTTCTGGGCCAGAAGTAGCAAAAGTGTACTACTCATGGAGCTACTGTAGTTATTTTTATGCCTCTCTTTATGAACGCACTTTCCAAAACGTTACACTGTTCTTGTCTGTTTAGCTTTAGACATCCTAGTTTAAGGTGAGCATTTGTCCCAGATTTTCGGAGACATTCCCAAAAAAATACTTTATGTTCTGGACTAATTTAGTCCCCAAATTCCTTCTTGATTTTTAAACTAAATTAATGCAATTTGAAAGAAGATCCCCTTCTTCAGAAGGATGCAATGCCACCACAAAGACCTCCTTATCAAACTGATCCAATTTGTCCAAATAATTATATTTTACATATTAAATTATTATATTATTAGATTTATAATTTCAGCTCAATCTAATTTATAGACTTATCAAAAATAACCATAATATAATAGTGTGTATATGTATATATATGTATATATATCATTTAAATAACAACTAACTTCTCCGACTCCTGCCAGTGGTTTCAACAATGGCTGCACCCCAAAAATATAAGAGAAAAAAAAGGTCACTCTACCCTGTCATGTGACACTAAACGTCACCCCTTCACAGTAGCTAATAAAATCACTTAAGCTTGATCCACACGTTCGTCGAAAATAGAAAACAGAATTTGCCTCAGTAACGCAGCAATTCACACGCTGAATGTTGACCCATGATTCATTGCAACGTAAATTTAAAACAGTTAATTATCAACATATTTTATTTTCTCGCAGATAAACATATATTTAAGATAATTCTCCCGATATGTGTGTTTTAAAATTATAGCACTGTGTTGTGTACAATTTAATACATCGATACACACGCTTTACATTAATGGGTCATTTCAAATCTCCTTACAACGGCCAACGAAGCTGTCTGCTTGCTGTCAGCTCTACAGCGCATGTGCTGTAATATGCACATGCGCACTGATTTTAGATGGTGGGTTCTGAGTTTTGATTGGTTCCCCTGTGCTGAGCATCTCAGGCAGAGTGGACAAAGTAGAGATGAGTTGATCTTTGGCGGAACAGCTCACACCGATAAGGCCGAAATCTTGTGATTGGCTTAGAGCTCATCACATGACTACGTTTCTGTTCTGCGCTAGTTTTTCGACAAACTTATGAAACCACAGTAACTCGTTAATCAGATTTAGAAATTGCTAACTAATTTAACAGTTCAATTTGCTACCCAAACGTATACCTTGAGTTAATTTGTCTCCAGCTAGCTCACTGTCAATATTTATTTGCACTTCCGTCATACTAACGATTCAGGCGTTTAATTACTTTAATGGCGTAGAGGGTGAGAAAAGTTATAATTGTAAAGGAAGTGTACTCAAGTTTTCAAGGAGGTAAAGTGAGTAGCCACTAAGGGAAATCCCATCCTCAATACATTCACCTGGGATTCAAACCCCTATCTCACCATCACCAGTCAGATCATATTATATGAGCTTGACGTATAGTCCGCATATCTCCCCTGTCTGTATGGATCATATTTGTTAACGTATTGATGTAATAAACACTTGTAAAATCAGGATTTTTGTTCAGAATTGAATGTTCCTGTGTCTATAACTTTCCTCTAATCAATAATATAATCAGTTCAGATTGTATGTGTTTCAAAACATACATCTCTAACTTTTATTTCTCAGAAATAGTTTGATTTACTTTTTGTTTCTCTCGTTTTTTATTTTGTTCAATATTTCGACTTAATGATTCCTTTAGAGGGTACTCCGCCTTGGTTAATTAAAACTCTTGGAATATGAGCTACAGCCATGTAACCAGAACCGGCACTTTCTAATTAACAAACTCCTCTTTTTAAATCACGTCGATTATATAAAATAAATATTTGTTGTTGCTTTAGTTCATAATTAAAAACCGTAATCAAGAGAATCTCAAATTTTTAATAAAAATTTGTTTGGTGTGAAAGGCTTATATTTAAAGTTATATTGCGTGTTTAAGCATGAGTGCCAATTTATTTGGAAAACGACACCATTTAACAGTAATTTATTTCCAACATTTTCTCAGTCGTTGAGATTCAAACCCTATTGTGTTAGTGATATTTGCAAATATAATGTAATTCAATTACCGTATTTGTTTTCGGCATATATTTAATAGTTATGAAAAAATAAAATTATAAATGGAATACCCATCACGCAGATGTGATTAGGGAAATGAATTTCATTTGGCAATAGGAGAAAGAGTATACTTTTTTTTAAAAAAAAAGAGGAACAAAAATATATTCTGACATCAAATTCCTTAAAATTATAACTTACCATAATATTAAGTCGTTTATAGATATAATATTGAATCAAATAATCATAATAATAATCGAATTTGCGTAAAAGAACAGTAGAATACTATTTAGGAAAAAACTATTACACACAGCTGAGATTTGAAAACAGACTTTGTAATGTCCATGAAACAATAAATTATGAGTGACGTCATTAGCGGTGTACTCACCAATATTTAATTTTTTCAATCGAATGTCTAACAAATATTGTTATTTTTATATTATATTTATTTATTTACTCCATTTTAGGGTATTTAAAGTGCACTTTATGAAACAAATTGTATCAGAAAAAGACTTACAAACTAACTAACCTACACAGCACCCAATCCCTGGATCTCCAATTTACTAATGTATAAGAGGAATCCTCAATTTCACCAAAGGTTTTTTTTTCGTAGGGGCTGGAATTCAAACCAGGGACCCTTAGCTTGGGGTACAGAAGCTTTACAGACTGTGCTAAGGTTTCTAACATGTGTGAAATAATATATCTAAGTAATACGATGAAGAGAAATTAATTTGATTGACTTGATTAGTATTTACATAAGAGAAAAATAGATACCCTATAAGGGATTGAAGGCTAGACAATTGGCCCTAAATCTGCTAAAGAGACCTGAATCTTTCCCATCAATAGCCAAACATATTAATGCACACCTAAATATGGTGTTAAAATCACATTACACAGAATCATGTATATCAAGCTATTTATTATTTATCAACGTTTAGTAATATGTTCTGAATATTACACAAATTAAGTTATTAATGTTAAGGCTGTCGACCAAGGATTATTTGCACATGAGATTGCACGTGATGACTAAATTAACTTTTATCCTCACTGGGTTTTGATCCCAAAAGTTTCTAAGGTATTTGTGATGCACTTTAAATAATAACACCTTAACCACCTTGCCCACAAAACGAGGCCACGTGATCGATAAATGATAGGCCATTAACCATCTTGTTTACAACATAATGTCATGTAATCGTTAAATAATAACTCTTAACTATCCTGCCCTCAAAAGATTGTTAAATAATAGTATCCTAACCCTCTTACCCTCATTATGAAGCCACGTGATCGTTAAATAATGAAACAGTAACCATATTTCCTACAAAAGGAAATAACGTGATCGTTACATACTAAACCATAACCTTAATGTCCAAAGAACGAGGCCACGTTATCGTTAAACAAGAAGTCCATAACCATCTTGCCCAAAGTAAGAGGCCACGTGATCGTTAAACAAGAAGTCCATAACCATATTGCCCTCAGTAAGAGGTCACGTGATAGTTAAATAATAACACCTTAACCATACTGCCCACAGAACAAGGGGACGTGATCGTTAAATATTAGTCCCTAACCAGAGTGCCCAAGGAACGAGGCCACGTTATCGTTAAATATAACCACCCTTAACATTTTGCCCACAGAACTAGGTCAAAAGGTAACTAAATAGTCTATTAGATTTCATAGAGGCCACCAAAGTGTTCCACAACCCTGACCCCGACTGGCGTTAAATCCCGTCTGGGTGAACTGAAGGGTAGGATTTGTCTATTAGTTTTTGTTCGTCCTCTTTTATATGCCAGTGCATTATTTACTAGACACCTTCTTGCCCCGGTTCCCTTAGATTAGCTAGTGTAAGCTTCAGATGGCGCGAACATGCAGTAAAAAAAAAAAGAGTAGCAGTGTAAAAGGAGATTGTATTGAGCTCATCCTTGAAAATATTATGTCTCCTCTCTCCTTGGCATTGGAACAACCCTTAAGGCTCTCATCCCTTTAGGTTGAAAGAGAGATGACCTTATTCTTTCTCCCCGCTTCTGCGAGCAAGTGATAAAAACCCTTCCTCCCCAGGGCTCGAATAAAGTTGACTACCAGGAGAACAGGAACATTCACAGAGTCTCGTTATAAAGGCGGGTTTTCCGTCGCGCGCGTTCTTTTGGTCAAGCTGTTGGGAAGGTTCTGATGCCCTACTTTTGAAGTACTTTTTAGCTCGACAGTCAGGGGCTAGCTAATCCTGTGGTTATTGTGTTTAGCTTGCACCCGGTAAACCCGGGGTTATAATATCTAAGCTGAGTTTATCACTCTGCACATGGGCGAGTTTTATATTTCCCTTTTACATATTTTTCACTCAAGCTATATAATTTAAGTCGATGTTAGTCAATAATGTCATGAAAGAGTTATTATTTTATAGCCTAGTGAAATACTCTATAATCGTTGTTAACATTCTTAAAGTATTTTCTTTTCATTTTAATTGCTCCACGTTTAAATACTTGTCACTGTAATTTGATCACAGCCTCCCAGTTTCCGTAAAAACATAGTCAGTGTACTCGCTTATATGTTTGTGTTTTTAATTGAGAAATGTACAGCCAATATAAATTATGATCAATTTGCTCGTTCGAGCTCTAATGTTGGCATATATATTTGAATATGTATTATTTTGTGGTTGATCATCAAGGTGGACCGTAACAGGCCTAATGTTGGCATATATATTTGAATATGTATTATTTTGTGGTTGATCATCAAGGTGGACCGTAACAGGCCTAATGTTGGCATATATATTTGAATATGTATTATTTTGTGGTTGATCATCAAGGTGGACCGTACCAGGCCTAATGTTGGCATATATCTTCTGATCTTACTGATTTCACAAGTCTTGGAAGGTGTTTAATTTTTTGGTTGATGGTCAAGGTTATCATTCTGACCCTATTGTTTGCATGGCTCTTATAAATGTTATTGTTCGTTATATTGCTATAGGGGGGTAGTATCTACCCTACCGATATAATATCACGTGTTAGCACCCTTCACCCAGAGAAGATATGACGGTGAGTGTGTAATCAAGACGTGGTAACCGAATCAACTAGAAGGTAGAAGATTCGATATGCTCCTATAACAAATTGGAGAGATAAAGGGAGTGAAAAGGTAGAAATGATCATTCAAAGGATCCATGTGAACGTGTATATTAGCACATACATACTAGCCCTAACTGGTGGAACTAACAGTAATTTTAGAAACTACTTCAAGGCAGTGGCTAGCGGAATTACCTTAGAATAACATTTTACAAAAAAAAAAGTGACAAATAGATAATGTATTTGATAATTTCTTAGAACTAGAACGTAATCTATAATACAAAATCAATGCTGAGATTGTCTGTTTTCCCTTCCAGAGGTTTTTTTGTACTTTCCGGTGAGCTAGATGGTTGAAGTTAGGCATGTAGTTTTCTGAGAATCCTAAAATGATGGGAAACATCATAAATCTGAAAAATTTAAAAAGGAGCTGAATCTGTAGCCCCAAAAATTGCCCTTGCTTATATTATGGGCCAAAAAGTCAAATTCATCCGAGTGCACTGAAATTTTATTTCCAGGGGTTTATAATACTGCTAAGCACATCCCTTACGTCTCTTTTTTTTCTTTCCAAATTTCAGTTAGATTACAGTAAATCATTACCTAGATGGTATCAAAAATTTTGAAAGTTGTTATTTTCCGTTAATTTTCAATAAATTTTACATCGGGTGGTTTTAAAGGCCGGTAAGCAAGATTGCATTATTGGCATTATTGGTTTTACATATATATAATCTACTTATTCTCATTTGGTACCAAAACCAAAGGTAGGGGAGGTAAGGGGACGCTTGAATTTTTTTTAACCCTTTAGGGAAGGTAAAAAATTAGATTTGTTGGAAATGTAAAGGGAACACTCCAAACAACAAAATTAGTGTCAAATATTTCATCTTTTTAAGTGGGAGACGGTAAAATGGGGAAAGAATGGTTCCAAATTGCCAAATATAGCGGGATAAATTACTTATCAACGTGGTAGAATATTTAAATTTTCCAGGCAGGTGTAACACCCCAAACCATAATAAAGACCTGAGCATTCTTAAATTTAAAAATGGAGGAGCCTAAAATAGAAAGAGGTTTCCCTAAAAATTTACGAAACTAAAAAAAAATTTATCGCTACAGTAGAAAATTGATATTTTTTATTAGATGTAAAATGTCAAACCGAAATAACTAGAACAGGTTGAGTATTTAGGCTAAAATTCAAAATGGAGATATGAGAAATAGTCTAAAATGGAAATTTACGTAATTAAAATAATAAACCGTTTATTAGTGATATAAAAAATTAAAATTTGGCAGAATGGCAAAAAGACCACATCAAGATCTCAATATTTTTAAATTTGAAATTGAAAAATAGGTATCGATAATAAATTTATATATAGAATAGAACACTTTTATTAAGATAGAGAATAGAAATTTGACAGATAAATAGAAAACTTTAAAGGATTTTTTTTTAAATTTAAGGTTAAGAGCTAGGCTGAATGAGAGCTAAGACTTTAGAAAAACTAATATGAAAATGTTTTCCAAGTGAGGTAGAAAATGAAAACACTCGCAAGCCATTATAACGACTGCCTAAATAATTAAAATCTAAAAATATTTCATAATTGGTTCCAAGAAAAGGGGTCTTAAAATTTTCTAAGCCAATAGAAAAATCTTATCAGTGTAAAATAAAATTGAAATTTGGCATGTGATGCCCGGATATCCTAATGATGTCTGAATAAATGGAATTTCAAAATAGGAAAATATAGGAGTTCGAAATTGATTCAATTAATGTAAAACACTATATGTAGTGGGGGAAAACATAAAATGTAGATGTGGTATACAGTTTTAATTTTGTAGGAACAGATGAAAAAACCTAAGAGTCAAAAGCAGAAAATAAAGATTATTTTAAAGGAGAGCCGTAGCACTGCTTATTACATGGATAAATATTAAAGGAAAATAAATCATCGCCTATACAGGAGTGACATAATAATTAAAATAAACAACTTATAGCTTGGTGAACCATGATGGTCTTTGGGAAACCATGATCCAAATTTATTCCATATGTCTCTATATTAGTTTATTATTTCATTTAATTATTTTAAAGTCATCTTATATTATAAATGAGGCTATTTTATTATTTCAAATGAGCACAAGTTCCCTGGCAATTACCGGAATAAATATTAGTTAAATATACCATAGTAAATTAAAGATCGCTTACTTACTCAATGGCATTAGGAACTCGAAAGTTCATCGCCGCACTTAACAAAAGTATGCCACCTTGCTTATATTGAGCTATTTCTATCCAGTCCACCACATTACATCCTTTTTCTGGTCCATTAGTTGTCTATTATTTGATAAGTGACATCCAACTGGTACCCAACCACGCATATTAGTCAAACATGCCTCAATTAGCTTAAAAAATAATTTGAGTTTCTCATATATAACTAAAATTTCACATAATTCATTTATTTTAACTGAATCATAGGCCTTTTTAAAATCTATGTATAATTGATGAATCCGCACATTATTTTTAATATTTTCCAAATAATTAACACTATGCTAAACTAAACACTAAATTAAGGCTCGCTATGAAAAATATAGGTTCAGAATGATATTTAACTAATAGACCGTTTATATATTATTATTCTAAATCACTTATCCTTAGGAGACTTGAATATTTTAAAATGGATTTTCTCTCTTTCTTTTCATTTGGCTTTAAAAAGTATATTTTAAAATTCTCTTGATCAATGGCTCTCATTTAGCCCATTACTCATCTCTTTGACAAAAAGAGACCACACAATTATTAAGGACAAAGATAAAAAAATATGAAACTTAATATAAAATAAGAGTTTTATTTAATGAGACGCTAACAACAAAATGGAGGCTTTTAAGAATAATCAATACTTTTTTCTTTAGTTCAGGGATGAGGAATCTGCAGCTTTTGGGCCACATGTGGTCTTTTGAGGCGTTCAGTACAGTCCTATCATTTATTCTGTCAATTACTTCTCTTCATCTTTAAAAATTATACATTCTAAAACTCAAATTGTATTCCTACAATATAGTAAAATGTAATTTTTTTTAAACTGACGAGATGTTAATTTGTATAGCCTCATTCTAGAGTAATTTTCTATTAGATTATATAAAGCTTAATACATACTTATGTGTATTTTTTTAACATGTTTGTACAGTCCATAAGAGCTACAGTTGAATCTTAAAAAGTCAATTTTTTATGATTTCTATATATTCCTTTTTAAAAAAGAGTTCCTCTAAGAGCATGTGATAAATTTATAAATAAATGTTAAGACACAATAACACAAACTTCTACATGTTGTGTATATAGCTTCGAAGATCATTTTAAAACATAGGTTTTAAGTAAACTAAAATTAATTATGTTTTCCTCTTTAAAACAAACAGATATTAATGTTGATCACAATACATACATTTTAATTATAAATTTTAAATCAAAATGTTCAAATATAATTACCAAAATTCAAATGCTCAAAATGTATTATTTTTAGGTAATTGGTTTATTTGTAAAAATAAAAAGTATTCTTATTTATCATGAAAAACTTATCCTATACTGCAATTCAATAGTCAAGTTCATTTTAAATGAACCTTAAATTGTATACAATTTGTTCATAGTAAATTAGCCTTAAAAAAAGGATTTTATATGGAGAAAAATATGTTATAATTGATATTTTAAAATATTCCCCGATTTCATTTTGAACCAAATCGTTAATGCGACTTTCAAAAAATAAAATTTTACCAAAATCAGTTATTGGTTACTACTATTATATGATTATTTTTAGAAAAATTAAAATTATACGACTATTTATAATGTAAACAACTTAACAGGTACTCATTTTGAACCAAATCACTAAAGCTATTTTTTAATATATTCAAATTTAAAAAAGGTTATCGGTAAACTAACCATAATTGAGTTTTCCCCGAAAACAAGTATATATAATTTTCATGTTCATGTCGAACACTCCCTAGATATATCTTAAACAAAATCGTTTGAGCCATTTAAAAAATAAATCAGATTTTTAAAAATACTCATCAAAAATCGACCCTTTACTGAATTTTCCCCAAAACCATGTATATAGGAGTATTAGTAATGTCAAACACTACAAAGACACCTATTTGGAACCAAATCAATATGGATATATTTTAAATGTTTCCACTTTTGAAAAATGAGTCATCATTGAACTACTCATAGAAGTATAAACATTAAACAAGTATACATTGTCAATTGTAATTTAAAATATTCCCAAGATACTCATTTGGAAACAAATCGTTAAAGTAATTTGTAAAATATTTCAAGTTTTTGAAAAATTAGTCTTCAGTAAACTACCCAAAAATGAGTTTTTATCCCCAAAACAAGTAGAGGAGACTCGTCCATAGTGGCTCCTAAGGGCATATTGGTTACCCTTGATTAGTTTCGGTAATGGTTTTGGAAACTTGATCATTATACCTCTATGTAGTTGATACTTGGCTCGTATGGCGGTTACTACATATTTGTTGCTGATAAATAGAGAAATCCGGTTTTACAAGCATTGGAAGGTGAATATATTACTTAATATAATCTTATTCTCAAGGTTATAGGTGAAATTATTCTTTAACAAATTGTCTGTAACACACAGACTGTAATAATAAGATAGGTAGTATTATTTTGTAAACACAACATGGCCACTTTATGAGATGCCGTTGTGTTTTTAAAATTAACAGTTGTGGAAATGCGGCCCCTTTCAAATATATAGAAGACCACTCTACCCCAGGCATGGTTAAAAATTTTAGGCTGAAATATTAAGTTATATGTGTTTATATTAATCAAGAATGGCTCGGAAGCGCTCCTAAAAGACTATTTAACAAATCTGGAGTACGACAAAAATTAAACGAGCAGTTTACAAACAGGAACCACTTTACACCACCACCCCCTCTGGGGTAAAGTACTCACTCTGAAGTCTGTAGATCTTAAAAAAAAAATTGATTCACAAAATTAAATTTTAGAAATTTAAAAAGCCATTAGATATCCTCAGAAAAATATTGATGTATATTAATTAAATACTAGATTGCCTTAAAAAATATTTTTCTCTTAGGGGGACCAATTTGTCCCGGTCCACCCTATATGGTGTTATTTGCCACACCACACTATTGCCAGATATACATTTTAAACAAAATTGTTAGAGATATTTAAGAAATATTTTTAATTTTCAAAAAGGTACCATAAGTCAACCATCCTTATACTAATTTTGATCAAAAATTAATTGATACGGTGCTATTTAGCATGTAAAAAAATCTAAGATATGCATTTAAACAAAATTATTGGAGCCATTTTCTAAAAAAAATTAATTCAAAATAATCATTCATCAGTAAACTACCTTTAATTTGAGTGCTAGGGGGAAAATCATAAAAACGTCCAGAGCTAATAACCCTATATAATCTAAATTTTAAGATTGAACAAAATCAATCTAACAGTTTCAGATCCGTGCCTGAAAACAGATATAAATACAGACGCGGGATGGACAGAATTGTAAAATTCCCTTTTTTTGGTACGTGTTCACATAAAAAAATTAAGATTCGTCATAATCTTGAGATAGATTATTTCACGATCACAACACTTTCACTTAAATGAGTAAGAAACAATTGAAATATGTCTTCGTTGAATAAAAAGGAAAAAAGTAGACTTAAGAACCACTCGATCATTTATATGTTACTAATGAAACATCAACTTATGTTTAGGTTAAAAACTTCCTTATAACTTTGGCGAAATTGATGGTAGTACATGAAGTGAGGAATCGGCAAAGTGACATACGGGCTTACAATCACAAAAAATAACCCACCCCTGCTCTAGGCTAATAATACACACACACACTATATACACACACGCACTATATAATATATAAAGAGGGAATGATATTCAACACAAACCTAGTTTCATTAATTATTCATATACTATACTGTAAATATGTAAACATAAAGAAAATGTCAATAATACGTGTAACTGGTATGTTTATTCATCATTTAGGTCCAAATCATATAATAATAAATGTTGACTCTAGTAGGACAAAAATAATTGTGCAAAATTGGAACAATTCTTTCATTTATTAAATTATGTCGTGCTTAAATCAATGTCTACACTAGAAAAATATATGTACACTAAATGCAAATGGAGTACATACTGTGTATATATATATATTACAATTCTAGTGATTTAGGAATAACCACGAGTAGTGTGCTCAAAATATTGAGGCATAATGAATTTTATCCTTACCACGTGTCCTTGCACCAAACGTTTCATGAAGAAGATTTTCTCAATCGAGTGGCATTCTGCCAATGGGCAAGTGAACAAGTAAGAATGAATAGAAACTCTTTTCCTAAAGTATATTCTCTGGTGAATCGAGCTCTACGAATAATGGGTAAGTTAACCGAAACATCATGGATTATTGGAGTGTAGAAAGGCCACGGTGGTTGTGCCAAGTTGAAAGACACCGACCTTGGACTGTGAAAAATTGGCGAGGATTCAAAGAAGACAAATTGATTGGTCTCTTTTTTATTGGCGGTACATTGAATGGAGATAAATAGATAACCTTTCTAGATCAAGGACTGTCATTGCTGCTAGAAAATCTAAACCTACAAGAAAGGCAGTACATGTGGTTTCAGCATGATAGTGCCCCTGCCCATTATTCCAGAAATGTATTATAACTATTGGATCGGAATTACAATGGCCGCTGGATCGGTAGAGATGGTCCAATTAGTTGGTCTGCTAGATCACCAGATTTAATACCAGCAATTTTGCTATCACGGGGCAACCTGAAAAAAGAGTAAGCCATGAAGTACCGACAACCCCTGAAAACATTATGGAATGCATTAGAACTACTTGCAGATGTATTCATCACGAAACTATATTAAATACTCATAATTTTTTGATAAAGCTATTTGGAAAGTGTATCGAAGAAGAATGTCATCATTTAGAACAATTGTTGTAATTTAACGTTTCTAACCTTATGAACAAAGTTTGTTTATTGTTTCTGAGAGCGTTTTTATAGTATTTTCTTGCACTCTAAAGATACGAGTAGGCAATAAAAAGAATAAGAACATTTTTTTATAAATCATACGTATTTCTTTACTTCATTATATATAATCAAAAATACAATTCGAAAAAAAAAAGTATTTCAGACAAAAGTTGCTTGTTATTTAATTTTTTTAATACAGGATCACGTGTTAAAAACAATAGTTTGCCTCGAGATACCCTTGAAGACGTCTACTAAATAAAAAATAAATTATGTCATTTTATCAGCGTCTCAAAACCAAACAACTGTGTGTTCCTTAAATGCGTTTTTAAAGATATATCGTTGGGCCAACTTAAAAAAACACCCTCTATATTCTTACACAATCGTTTTATACTTAAGTAAAGTTAGGAGCTAGTTTAAATTGATAAAATGAGGTTTAAGGTGCATTCTATTAACTCATTAATGTACAGGGTGGCCCACGGAAAAGTAGCCCGCCTCCTATATCCAGCAGGCGCCTCACTCTGAGTTGGAGGAGGTCAATCCACTTCACTTGCTCATTCTTCATGTCACAATATGAGTGGAAGGGGATTGACCTCCTCCAACTCAGAGTGAGGCGCCTGCTGGATAAAGCAGGCGAGCTTCTTTTCCATTGGCCACCCTGTATTTACCGCTATGAATCGTAAACAACATAATATGTTAGTAGGGCCTATTATCTAGTTTCTAGTTTGTGGTCTTGTAGCTATTTATTCTAGTTCTTCTTTAAGGCATACACAACAATCAGGTGCCACGTAATTAATATACCCCCTTTTGGGATAGAACAGGCCAGGAATTAAAGTGTTATAGCCTTAGCCACTCTCGAAAACAAACTCGAGTAGACGTATGCAATCAATACAATATCTTAAAAATAAAATGTGCTTGAAAACTAATCAAACGAATCTTTGTTTATGTACAGCTTAACGCACCCAAGGTGGCATTTTCAATCGATCCAACATATTAAAAGCATGTAACGCATTTATTCAATCAGTGACACTAGGACACCAATACTCTCATCGGTGGTTACGGTGGCTAAGGTGTCAGCCTCGTCTGTATTGTTTCACCTAGTGATGGGAAGGTTGGAGTTCAAATCTCGGTTGGATGTAAATAGTTTTTTCCCTTGGGTTCTCCATTCTCACACCATAAAATTTCATATTACTTTTACTTTCTCCCAACCCCTGGAAGAGAGAAGTAGCCTAGTGGGAACATCAAAAAAATACAAATCAAAAATTTGATAAATGTCGTCGTTTCATGACTTTCTGAAACATAAAAGTTAGTTTCACGATATCGTATGTCTGTATATTGAACTAGAGCCGAAGTCATTTCACCAGTCAGGCTAAAACTTGATATCTATGGTTTTCATAAGGATCTCCCGATAATTTTTTGGAATTATATATATCCAACTCTAAAATGAAGAGTAGTTTACAGAAGGGCAAAAAGAGAAATAATAGATTTTCTCGAGATATACTATAACAATTTTAGTTAAATTTCGTATCTAAGCACTCTTTAACATTACAAACAAAATGAAAACTCTAGTTTTCTTATGAAAATTACTTTTTAGGGTATTTTACAGAAGCGAAAATGTTCAATTTTGATTATATCTCCGCAACTATTTGAGATACAAAATAAATTATGATTCCAAAGTTGTAGTACCATTTAATATTAAAATATTTTATTTATAATACATTTATATAAAACCAAATTTCTGAGCTATAATTATTAAATATAAGCCTATATATTTTATGGAGCTCTGACAATAATATTGAAATTAACTCTTTGTTCTTCATTGGAAAGAGATGTTCCTCTTTTATCTTTTTTTGCAAAAGTGTATATTTATTATTTATGATCCTTAGGTCAGTTTTTATGCAACTATTTGTATGATTTCGTTTCGAAAATCTTATATGTTTTTAGTAAATATCTCTATATTAAAATAAAAAAAGTGCAAAAGGCTGTGCAATACACCATACCATTTGTTTGAACTCTACCTTCCACATCTCTACTTCATTAACATAATTAAAGTTCCTAAAGGCAGGATGGATAGTAAAATGAGCGGAGAGAAAAAAATTGAGTGTAAGTCATGAAAATATAAACTGGGGGCCTTTAAAATAAAATCAAGCAATGATGCGCACCCATCAGTTCCTACAATGATGTAGCAAAGCACACATCCATGTTATTATCCTCATAGAATTTTAAACGTGGAAATAGATATCACTAAACAACATAGATTTAAATAACTTATTATAAAATTTAATCAAGTTTATTTGCGATCTCTTAAGTATATAGTGCTTAAATTGTAAACACACAACAAAAAGAGCACATATAAATAATAATAATTTATTATCCGGGATACATTAATTTTTATCTCAGTTTGCGGAATAAATGAGCTAGTATTAATGTACCCGTTGCCCAGGGGACCCCCGAATGTAATAATACATGGGGGGTTTTTCGTAGGGAGTATTTTCATGTACTGAAAAGGCGAGGGGATGATGGAAGTACTTATAACTGGGTAAGTCCAATGAGGATATTAACCTAAATTTAGCCTATTTAACCAAACCCTGGTGAACATGAGAATTATTTCCCCTTTCGAGAAAAATCCCTCAATAACAGCCGGGAATCGAACCCAGGACCACAAGGTTAGTAGCCAAGGGCTCGTTAGATAAACAGTGTAGGAGATGTACCTAATCTACAGGTACAATATAATTAAAACGAAACCCTTAATTTGTTTCAATTTCTTGTTTTGGAATAAAAACCTTAATAAGATGAGATAAAAAATATTGCAGAAGCAAGGTTAGTAATAATGTATATTTTTTATTCCGGGGGATATAACCGAATAACTCATGTAAGTTAATAGGCGTTTATCTCTTTCTTTTTTTGAGTCCTATTTTTTGTGTGTTTATATTTATACATATATATTTTTTACCTCTTCATCACAGAAAGAATGTTCAACATTGCAGCAGGTTCCGGATGTATTCAAGAGAATAAAGAATTCCTGTGTCTGAGGCGATCTGGAACACATAATAAAACAGGAAACGAAGTAGAGAGAGAGAGAGAGAGAGATAGTAAAATTATTTCTTTTTCTTTTTTATATCCATGAACACAAGAATGTTCTAACAAGGGGCAAGGAACTTTATATTTGAAATAGGGTATGAGAATGGGAGGGAAGAATTACAAGCGTGTTTCAATTAAAGTCGACAGACAGAATAAGATTTTGTTTTAATATTTATGTACTTTTTATAAATCAAAAACAACATAAATATTAGAGTTTGATATTTGTATTATGTTTAAAATATTTTTTTCATAAGGTATATCGGTTAAATTATCTTATATTAAGGTGGGGATGTAGGGAATGCCAGAAAATAATTATTTTTTTTAGTTTTTATGGGAAAATATTTTTCTGTCTAAGATAAATAAAATATTGCTTCAGTACAAACATAGAGTATAATTTTCTACACATTGTGATATCAACCGTTCTTAAATATCCGTCGTTAGCTTAGCGAGATGATAACTTTTTTAAATGAAGAGAAAAAGTTATTATTAAACTCCATGGCACCCTTGACAAATATTCAAGAACTGATGATATTAACATATGAATAAAATTAAACTGTGTGTCAATTGAGAAATTGTTTGATTTATTTTGACAAAAAAAAATGTTTTACTATAAAAACTAAAACAACAAAAATACCTTTTCTAGCGTCCCCTTACATCACCACCTTGATAAATTATGTGATGTATAAACATAGCTCATGTTTTAAAGAGTTGAAGTTACTACCTCTTAGTCTTACTACCCACCCTTGATATCCAAAAATTGTCATTAATGGAGTTGGGAAGAGGAAGGTAAGATCTATAGGAAGCATACGCTAATTCGAGGAATGAGAGAGTGTAAAACCATTTCGTTGTAAAAAAAACTACCAACACCGACCTCCCCTATCCAACAAACCAGACAATAACGAAACTGATGCTATTTTCTATTGGCCTGCTGATGTGAGTGAGTTGAATTTAGTCTTTTTAAAGCAATAAAGTTATATATGTATACTTGCTAAAATTATTAACCTTGTGACAAGTGATGCAGAATAAATTGAGATTGACTGTGATAATTTGAATATAGTCATCCGCTCATTATTTAATTGTTATTTGTTTTATCTTCAATATTAGTGATGAACTCAAACACATGGTACATCAATATGCTGGATTATTGAATTAGTTTTGACTAAATAAAATTTACTCGGATGTGTGTCACAAAAATTACAGGAAATTTGACTTTTTTAATTTTGTTCTATTTGTATAAATTATTATTACTTTTGTTCGTGTGTAGTAGCTTATTGAACTATCATTTTGCAAATAAACAAATCATCAGCGAAAATTCTACAAAGCCCCCCGTCCCCTTTCCACTTTTATGGAAAATATTTATTTACCCAATATAATAATTTGATAAAATATTGTTTATTTACTCTTTATAATATGTAGGTATTTAAAAATGTAAATATGTTTATTTGGGGAAAAAATTAAAGATTGGAAAAAAAAAGTGTATTAATATATTTATAAAATATTGATAATTATTTTATAGCTTATCAATATTTAATAATTTATTCGTTGAAAGTTAAATATAATTGATGTTTTTAATTAATTGTAACATTATTTTGTGTGAAAAATAAATAAAAATCAGCCAATACCATCTGGTGATTTAACTGCCTGAAGCAACTACTGGCGAATATTTGAATCTCTACTTTTTTTGAAATGTGACTAATATCGGCCGCTCTCAACGTAAAAAACAATGAGATAGCACAAAGGGCTGTGTGAATGTGTTCCGTGCATTGTTTTAACCACTACCCATCCCCTTGCCCTTCACACCCACCCCTCTACACACGAGCAGTGCCCCCTAAAACCATATCCAATGGCCGCACACACAAAGAGGATCATAATTAATCTGCGTGTAGAAATTTATGTTCAGCATTGTATCCATTGTGGAAAGGGGGGGATTTCTAAGTAGCCATTTTTGGCCAAGCACAAATTCAGACACCACCTAAAAAAACGTTATGAGAACAGAATTCCTTCTAGTAACTTTTGTGTGGTACCAAAAATAATATTTGCGTTCTACTAGACTACAAAACCACGTCGTTAAAGAAATAATGATTGTCTTTGAGTCAAAGAACTGAAATTACTTTATAGATGGTATTTATTACCTTAAGCTTTTATAATTTGCTAGAATCTCCCATTCGCGCTAAATGTCCTGCCTACCTTAATCTGTGAGATTTGATTACTGTAACAATGTATTGTGATTAAAGTTAGGTATGTAACTCATCATTATGTTACCTCCTCCACTTTTCAATATCTTTATCCCCTTTTAACCAAATATCTTTCTAAGCACCTTGTTTTCGAACACCCTAAATTTATTTTATTCGTGTAAGGTAAGATACCATGCTTCACACACATGGCTAACAATCTTTAAATATTTTTTTGTGTGTATATTCTGAGTTTTACATTCCTTGAAAGCAGGTGGGCAAGATGTCAATGATTTACTGGCCGAGTATTTGAACTATCTGCAAATTTTACTAGCTACTCAAATAACACAAAATGATACGTGTAACATTTAAGTAACTTCACCATAATTTGTTTAGAGAGAATACAAACAAAAATTACATAGAGTAATAACAATAGGTCATCCATCCAGGATTTAAACTCCAGTCTCCTGAGTTAAAGTCAAGCATGTTATAACCGTATTAGCTTTTCTGATCAAAAAGGATCATTATATGGGTGTCAGTGATGTGTGTAGATAATACCTGAATCGCTTTATTATGTTTATAGTTAATTTAATAATAGATTTACAGGACTAATTATAATCTGGTAATATGCAGGGTTCGTAATCCTTGGTAGTTCCGAGGTATACACTATTGGGGCGTAAAGCCAAATACCCACTGTCCGAGTCTCACATTGTAACCTTCCAAATGCAAGTGTAATTGTTCATTTAATAACGAGCTTACAAGATTATAAATACTATCCTCAGGAATTGGAATATAATATATTCAAACACGTAGTCGAGGAGGTGCTACTGAATGGTAAATTCACCCCCCCCCCACCTTCTACCTCAAGCCCCTCCCCCCCCCCAAAAAAAAATATTGCATTTAATTGAAATTAAAAAATTTAAAATGTTAAATCTTTGAACTATGGCTATCCATGCTACATGCAATGCCTAAGTCATACAATCATCCATGATATTGCGTGTCGGCTTCAACCGGCTATTTCTGTCACCTATTCTTTTTTAGCACAATGTCTTACTACCTGTTCGGGTTATACGCTTAAGTACTAATTACGCTGATGGATTATAAATTGGTGAGGTTAAATCTAGAGGAAGTGAACCCACATTTGCATGGAGGGAGAGTGGAAAACTAGTTTAGGAAAAACCATCCCCAGTTCACCCAACCGAGATTCGAACCTAGTTTTCCCATTCCTCGGCCGTCTAGCTCTACACGAAACTCGCGCGTCAGACAACTACGCCACTAAGGCGGGTACCTATTAATTTATGATGGGTGATCTTGGTTGTTCAAGATCCACAAGGCAGCGTTTATGTTCTACAGTGTTAAATGTATTACGGTTCCGTACCTCCACTCCCCATCCTCCATGAAAATTGAATCCTATATGCGTGTCTAAATATAGACAATTATATTAAACATTAAAAAAATGAATTACCGGAAAGTTTGGCTTTAATTTGTCCCAAATAAGGAGAAGCAGGGTTGATACGCATTTAGAAAATAGTGGAAAATCTGGAAAAAATCAAGGAATTTTCGAATTCAAGCGAAAATTTCAGAAAAGTCATTAGTCAATTATGAAAATAAAATTGTGAGGGTGTACATGGTATTTTATTTGAATGTTTGTATTATTTAAAATTGAAAATTTATGAAAATAAAATCGTGAGTGTGTAATTTTATTAAAATTTTTGTATTATTTAAAATTGAAAAAGAAAAGTCCCTAAAACCTGGATAAGTCAAATAATCTCAAAACTTACAAAGAGTATCAATCCCGGAAAAGAGCTGGTACTTAACTTTTGCGGGGTGGCGGGAATTAGCAATCACGTGGTCTATGACGTCCGACTTAAATTGAACAAGGTTGGGGCATTAAATGCAGGTAGGCACACTAAGAAGGGTTTCCCGGGAAGTTTTTTTCTATGGTTTGCCCATCCTTGTTCTACCCTAATTCGGGTACACTTTCTCTAAAGTTAACCTTTTCATCCTTACTCTTTGTCGCTAGATTGCTGATAATAAACCTGGTTTTAAAGCGTATTAATAAAACAAAAAATAAAAATAGTGACTTTAGTATAGGCCTGGAGAGAGGATCGAAAATTATACTGTGTTGTTAAAGGGGGGAAAGGGGTGGAGGACTTTACAAGCGAGTTGGGATCAAACAAGTAGCTCTTTGGGGCAAGAATCAGAAGCGATATCCGCCCTCCAACTCCAGCATGAAAACAAAGGTTCAAACAATTTTTTATTTTTTTGGATCTCCGAATCTTACCACTTATCCGGGTTAGCAGGATTAAATTATATTATTAGTAAATAAGGGATGATGAAGATACCATTTAAAGGAAATATACACGCATTTGCGTGGAAATAGAGTAAGAATCCCTCTAGGAAAACCGATCTTTTTACACCCAGCCCGGGATTCAAATCCCTAACCTTTCCATCAATGGCAAATCTATATTAGATGAACTAAACACCTAGACCACGTGCCCATCGATGTGAGTTTTCTCACATTAAAAAAAATACACTATAATAACGAGCAGTGAATCTAGTGTATATGCCTCATCCCGTATACACGCGAATGGATGCAGAAATAAAAAAATAATAATAATAAAAGCGAACTAAAGGGTTTGTCATAAATCCGCATGTTGTTTTTTTAGGGGTGTGGAGTGTCTCCCGGAATTAATTGTCGTCCTGGCCAGCTAAACAAATCAATGACCATGTACTGCGCTATGAAATATACGAATATGTTGTGCGCAATTTTTTACTTTTTTTTTCTATATGAGTCTCTTTTATTTTTATTTTTTTACTAAAGAAAGAAAAATATTGGATGTGAGTGAAAAGTTTTCGAGTTTTATTGGCGATGTATGTGGGAGATGAACGTACGTTGATGACGCGTAAATTCTGTCAAATTAAACATATGAGGGTTTTTAAAGTCTTCATTTTTCATCTCCCTGTTTTTATATATACACCTAGGTACAGAACATCGTGAAATATATTTTTTATTGATGTACATTATTATTTTTTTTAGTTTGCACTGGAATTATAAAATCCCAATCAAAGAAACGAACAAATAACGCGTATCAAAAGTTTTAAGGGGCCGTTTTAGCGCAAAGAGTCAATTTTCAATATATTTGTATGTAAATGTTAGATGGTTATACCTCGAGAGGAAAACATTATTTTAATTCCATGTCTAAAATTAAGGGTAGTTTATATGGATAAATAATGTTTGAAAATGGGAACCTGTTTTAAAAAGGCTCCAACAGCTGTATACAGTTATAATGGGTATCTGAGGGAGTATGTTACCATATAAATAACGCTATATAGACCTATCAATTTTTTAGAGAAAAAAATACTTCAAGTGTAGTCTATTGCCAAACGTACTTTTGAACATTTTTTAAAACTGTATTAGACTTTTTAATTAACCAAAGGAGTTGTACCAATTAATTTAAGTAGTTGTACCATCCAAGTACATTCCTTATTTGATAAAGTCATATTTCCCCTTACTACAACTATAATGAATATTACTGAAATTTATTAGATTATATGAAAACGTTTGTACAATTGTATCATACTAATTATTTTAAAAGATATATAATTGATGGAAATTAACACGGGACTCTGGGTAAAGTATCAATAATATTTTACTGGTGTATAAATGTTTTTCTCTTGCTTATAATTAGTAGATAATTATTATATTTAGAATGTAAAGAATGACCCTGGACGATTCCTGGATATCTCAGTGGTTAGAACACTGTCGTACTAAGCCAAAGGTTCCGGGTTCGACTCTCGTGTTCAGGTGTCATTTTTCAATTTTCAGAATGTATATATGCATGTTTGAAGGCAAAATATATTGGAGCGCCATGATATGCCACATGTATATTTAATGAACTATTTAAATATTATTAAAATAAATGGTCATTTCGGTAATTAAGAAAGTAAATCTCCTTCCAGTACTTTCTCGTGGTTTTGGCTTTGCAGGCATATCATTCCTACGGATTATAGCTTCAATATGTACTTTATGAAACAACACCAACAATTGAAACAGTCCTGCTCCGGTGGCTGAGTATTTTACGGCATCACACTCGTCATTCTGGGTTACTGTTGATCAGGAGATCAGGGTTTGAATTCAGGTTAGATCTACATAGTTTTTTTTATTGGATCCTCACTATTCTGCCACGTAGATTCGGGTAAATTTCCTCTAAAATTCTCCCTTCCTCCTCCCTACTCCATTAGAGTAATCATCAACTATGCGTATAGCTTGAACAGGTAGTAAGACGTGGTGATAAAAATTAATTTATCAGAGAAAATAATACAAATATAAAAAGTTGTGTCTAATAATACGTATAACAATTTATAGAAGACATCATCCCATATCTAAAATATATAAATATGATGATAAAATATTAACATATTTTTGACTACTCGTAATCCTAACAGATTAAAGAATTTAGTGTTAATCTTGCATTTAGATGTGCTTTATTTAACACAAAGTTATTTTAAAAATCATGTATATTTAATGCAATTTTATTTAGTTTTATGCAACTGCCTTTTATTTCACTATATTTTAATGACTTAAATATGTTAATCATTTAAAAGATAGTTAAAAAATAATAGGAATTTTACTCTAAGTCATGACTTGGTTTATGATTGTTTCATTAAATTCAAAACGTTACAAGCATTAATAAAATAAATCTTGAAACTTTTTTACACTTAAGTATTTAAAGTTAAAGTGTTTATTTTATTTTAACCAATAATAATTCCTGTTTAAAAATATAACATCACAAGAAAAGCCATACCTAAAGCACTTATTACAAAATTAAAAACGTCATTCCTAATAAATTAAACTTGCTTATAGCCATATTCCAAGATAATAATCACTTAGGTTAGTTTTTATTGTACTAAATATAAAGAGACCCAATTTGGTTAACGCACTACTATCGCAATAGACTACACTGCCGATGACGGGGAGATCGAGGTTCGAATCTAGGTCAGCTGTATTGAGGGTGGTTTTACAAAAAGTGTTTTTACACTCTCCCTTCAGGTAAATAAGGTACACTTCCTCTAAACTAAACCTTCCTAATTAATAAAATCATTAGCGTGATTAGTAAATAAACGTATAACCCGAACGGATAGTAAGATGCGGTGCTGAAAAAAGTATGAAGGCTTAATTTATTATTGCTTCTGTGTTAATGTAGCTTCCAATTTGACCTTAATCAATAGATGGTGTAACAAATTCAATAAAAAAAATTAAATATACCTTCTGGCTTAGAGAACTTAATCAAACAGATGTTTCATCAATAAAGGATTCCACTTCCCTTGGGATCTAATTGTAGTACCTAGTATTAGTGTTAGAATTTCTTCAAAGGTGGGCACGTCAAACAGGACTATTACCAAATAAGGTATATATGTTTCCTTGTCAATTAAAATGTTTGCCATTCTAATAATATACAAGGGACTGGTTTGGAAGAAAAAGAAAGTACTTATTTTCTCTCTTTTTTTACTTAAAATTACTAATTTTTTCTAAAGTTTCAAAAACATTATTTATACTAGTTGTGAGTAAAAACAATTCAACCAAAATCAAAATGTGTCTTAAATCATACAATATTTTCATCCATTAATGTTTCCAGCCTATGGTCTGGGTCACTTTTTTTTTATCCAAGTCATATATTTTCCACAACCGGCTTGCTAGGCCTGCCCTAGCTTCATATACCTTATAATCTAACTTAAGGCTAGGACAGGAACAACATCCAGTCCCTGACCATTAATTCATTACTGTGAAAGGTTAAACTAAATCCACATGTCACCATTGATAATTTTTTTAATCATGCCGGGAATCGAACCCGGAACACTTAGCTCAATCAATGGTCAGTCAGACAAGCAATCGATGTCAGATAAAAAAAATTAAATATAACAGGTAAATAAAAAATACAGTATTTTTAGTTCTTGTTGGGAGGTTTAACTTAAAGGTCCTGCAGTTTATCCACGCGTAGTGCAGTGTTATATGCTAAAACACAGAATATGCCAATAGAACACTATTGTAGCGGTGGTTAATACTAAAAAGAACACTCTAAGGCATCAGCTCTCAATAAATCCGTATCGACCGAATGGCTGCTGTCTCTTGATGAAATTAATGTTAACTTCTGCGTATATCGGTTGTCATTTTGTCAGCACAACCAGCCCTCCAGCTTCTAATCACAGTTTTCTTGACCGGGGCCATTACTTATGCATTCGAGTATCTCCTCATCTCGTCCTCACGAGGCTAAGTTGAGTCCAATTTTCATAGGAAGAACCTTTTCTGACAACTATTAAAGTTATTATCTACATATTTTCACGTATTCATACGTCTGATCATGTGATATACAGCTATCACTTTTCATAAAAAATATTGAGACCATATTAGGGGCTTGTAACGTAATATTAAATTGATTAGTGAAGTTCTCTATAGTGTTTAGATCTCTAGTCCCAAGAGTAAGAAATTTTGGCTTCAATTTCTCATTTTCTACTATCAGGATGTATCGGTAGTGTTGGGACACCCCTCCACTCTCCTTTCCCTCTTCCCCTGAGGGAAGGGATGGATGGGTGACAGGCGCAACAATAAAAAAAATTAAATCATAAAAAAGTAATAATTAATATATTAGTCACAATTAGCCTAATTAATATCTCAATAAATCAATTAACTCAGGTGATGTAATATTAATTTCCAATGTAATAATAGCCCCATGATAAAAAGTTCGTAGGATATGTAACTACCTGGAATCTGAGTACAAGACAATATAATCTAGCGCCCGCGAATAGGTAGTGCATGCGTATTGAGAATGATCAGGGCGTATATTGAGCTGGTCCGGATCCAAACACGGAACGTTCGGATATAATATGTCGCATGCGGTAAGAGGCTGACTACGAGTCCGGCGTAATTTTCGTTCAATCCTAAGCTTCCTTTCGCCAGATAGGAGGGAGAGTTTTTGAACCAAGACCAAAATACATATTTTGAATAGGCAATTTTAGATAAATTCTCCCATAAGCTATGACTGGTAGTTTATTTTTTGTAATAATGCAAATATATTATTTATTTATTTCCCGCTAGATTTTTTATCGCCACGTTTTACTACCGGTCATTACTCCAATGGGGTAGGGATGAGGAAGGAAGCGTTTTAGAAGTAATCTACCCGCATTTGCACTGAAGGAGAGTCAAAAACCATTTAGGGTAAGCCATCCTCAATGGATCCTACCGGGATTTGAACCCCGATCTTCCCTTCTTCAGAAGACAGGTTTAACACTATAGTGACGCCATTAACCCTTCCACTGAAGCAAATGATATTTTAAGCCTAATTTTATAAAAATATTATGTTTCTTAATATTACACACTTCCCTTCGATTAAGTACTAGGCCCTAAACGTTTATTGAGGTAAATAGTTATAATTTTATCATAAATCATTAATTAAGTATACTCTTTAATTCTTTGAAATAATTAAACACTTTACACAATCTGTTTTAACTTTACAAAAATATTATTGAAAAATAATTAAGATGGTAGTTTTAATCACATCTGCTATGTTGATAAGAACTGTAAACACATTTTCTCCCCATCAGTCTGGTCTAAGACTTATGGTGAGGTGGAAGGGGACGCGAGAAAAGGCCAACAATTTTGCAGTTTTTATAGTAAAACCTTTATTTGTCCAAAATAAATAAAATATTGCTCCAGTAGCAGGGCCTAGTTTAATTTTCTCCACATGTTGATATCAACAGTTTTTAAATATTTGTCAAGGATGTCCTGGAATTTTATGAAAAAAATTCTGTTAATTTAAAAAGTTTTTAATCTAATACCGCTATTATCATGACAGATATTCAACAACTGTTGATATCACCATGTGGAGAAAATTAAACTCTATGTTTGTACTGGAGCAATATTTTATTTATTTTGGCCAAAAATAGTTTTGCTATAAAAACTGCAAAACATACTGACATTTTCTTGAGTTCCCTACACACCCACCTTAAGGTTCACAGCATACCATATTTTCCAGGGACAGGTCTAAGTGTGAATCTCTGCCAGGTGACTTTTATCTGTTGTTTCCCCTTCTCATATGTGCTAACGTTTGTGCACTTTCTCTTAACAATACTCCTTGTCCTTACCCGTTTTATTAAGTCATTAAGAACTATATTTTTAAGTTTACCACTCATAAAATAATACCAAAATGTATTGTTTATCACAATACCCCATTCTGTTGACTCATTGATTTTTACGAGCTTTACCGAAACCGAACGTGATCAAGATTCAATCCTAACGATCGATGGTCATTAATCAGTCGTTAAGGACTTTCCGCCCCTAACCCTCTTTTCTCCCTCACAAAAAAAAAACAGTTATTTTTCACATACGTCTGTTACTGAACGAGTACAGCTTTGTCAAGTTGTAGTACTTCTTCAGCTGGTTTCTACAGCGGGAAAGAAAGGGATGACTAAGGGTGAAGGAGGGGGTGGGGGTAGCGATGAGATGAGAACAAAAAAAACTAAGAAAAAACTTTTTTTTTCCTCACCCACACCCTCCAACTCTTTCTTTTCCAAACTAGAATTTGATTTTGTCGTGTTAGAGTGGATGAGAAAGTATAGGCCTTAGAGGGGATGGAGAGGGGGGATAAAAGGAGGGGGGGAGTAAGGTCCCTGGAAAAAGAAACATGTAGTATAGTTTTAATGGCATTCCCGGGAAGGAAGTTGGGTGTTGTATCCAGAGAGTAATACCTCCCAAAGTGACCTGCCTCCACACACTTCTGCTATTGACAACTGAATAACCCTCATCTTTATTTCTCCAGTACCTTCTACTTGTTTCTTCGCCTTTACTTCCACTTTTTTTTACACAATTTTTTTTCTTCTTCTCCTATTTTTTACTAGTATAACCCCCACATGTGTGTAATCTCCTTCACTTTATTTTCTTCATCTGAAAGTATTTAACTCTTACATTAATTTCCTTCGGCCACGAAATTTGTTTTCCTCCAATCACTTTCATAGTATTCCACCGACAGTTTAAAGTAGGCCTTTTTTTATGAATCTTATTAGTTGATTTCTGGTCCCTGACTTTCTGGGGGGAGGGAGTTGTGGGCTAGTGAGTGGTTGAGTGGATGGATGGATTGATGGATGGCCGACTGGCCTGGCTTGAGTGGATGAGTACTGGGTGGGTGTGTGGGTGAATGAATGGGTAGATGAGTTAAAGGACAGTACCAAATATATTTTGAAAAATTATATTTAAAAAAAACTGGGAACGTAAAATATTTCATAATATCCATAATACATTACACTCATACCTTCCAACAAAAATATACTATAATATGGTTAGGTAATTATAATTTTTAGTATTTTAATAAATAAGAAAATACCTTTATTATGCAAAAAATTATATTTTTATTACTAGATTTATAAAAAAAAAACATTTTCCCTGGAGTAAAATTTTGACATCGATAACTACTTCTATCGGTACTTTTCTTTCAATACTTTTAATGAGTAAAGTAACTATACTTTTCGTTCAATTGTAGAAAACTGTGATAGATATATTATAAAAGACATGAGTATTTAATTTATTTCTTAAAAATTAGAGCTAACCTCAATCATAATACTTAATATATTTGAAATTACATTAAAAAAATAATAAAAGGAGGAGGAGGGAACCTAAGATGGTTCCAGTCTCCAAAATAAAAAGAGGTTGACTAAAGGTGCCCCTCACCATATCACCATCCACCCACTGATTACGGAGTCATTGGCTGCTAAGTAATTATGAATCTGGAAAATCCACTTTTTTTTAAGGAAGAACATTAAAAAAACGACATATTTCAGACAAATAGTATTGTACATTTATAAATAAATATATGTGTGTATTCCCAAAAATAAGATTTTTTAAATATAATTTCGGGAATATTTGGAGCAAATATATGGGTGCCTTAATCCCTCCCTTCTTACTCCTGTGTGTGAATTATGTCTCTAACAAATGTATATTAATATTATAACAATGTCTCTAAAGTATTATGAATGGATAAAATAATATAGTAATAAATTAAAACCATAAAAACAAATACAAAAATAGTATCCTCATATTGATTTCTAACGGAAGTCTGGACGAGTTTCCATCAAAACAAAGTAACATTTGTTTAATGTGTTTTCCGTAGGTATATATTTTAATGACACAAATTAATTTATATCACAGCTGGTTTCCTCTTCAACCCTCTCTTTCACGCACTAATTATTATAGGAGAAGGGAACAAATCCTTCTAGTTTCTATGGCGACTGACGAGTCCTCCCACTTTGCTCAACGAACGGCTCCAAACGGCGGTAGATGAAATGGGATGGGAGAAGGCGGGGTCTCCTTACCACAACAAATTGAACACGAATGTCAAACATTCATGTTCATATTTAATAAAGCACGCAATATCAGTTATTAAAACGCACAACAATAGCTGTTCTCTTAATTAGGCTGTATAATAAAATAAAAGGGCTCATTTTCAAATATGTTTTATTAGTTTTTCCACTTCTTTACTCTTTCACATGATTGATTATTATTTTATGGAGAACTTCTTTGAAGTGTATTTTTTTTTAACAAACTGTACTTGTAGATCTACAAGTTATTTCTTTTTCATGAATAGCCTTATAATTTTATAGTTTATTTATTTTTTAATACCTTTAAATTGAAAATAGTATAAAGAGTCAATGTTAGCAATGTTGTAAATATAATGATCCTGGTTCTATAAAAGGATATAATGATTAATTAATTTTAAGTTTTCCTACGCTTATAGAAATAATTGTTTCTCGGTACCTTTTACCTTTTTTGGCAGTTCCTTTTCCCTTACATCCTATCGCCCACGTGTTCTCTTAATCCCCGTCCAGATTATTCACATACGTGTGTGGGTAATAATAAGGAAGATATAATTTAGATTAAATGTACCCACGTTTGAGTTGCGTGAAAGTGTATGGGGGAGTGGGGTGATAGGAAAAAATCTTAGCACACTTGTCTGAGATATATGTATGTTCGTAAAGGTTTTTAATGGAATTTAAATGTTTTAAATTTTATGATACGTTCTTATAATTAGGCCTACACTTGATTACCTTCTTCATTTAACTTAGTTTTATTTTGCTATACATACATATATACACACATACATACATACATACATGCATACATACATACATACATACATACATACATACATACATATACATACATACATACATGCATACATACATACATGCATTACATACATACATACATACATACATACATACATACATACATACATACATACATACATACATACATACATACATACATAAATACATCCATACATAATCAATCAGTTCCCTTACGGGGTAGGCAAGAAACTGTGCATATAGCTCAAAAAACAACTCCTCACTTATTCCATCCTCACTAGCTTTACCCACACTTCCCTATCCTTGCATACTACCTTCGCTTCAACAATATCTATACACCAAGTCATACATGCTGCTTTATTCTTAAAGCTCTTAATGTTTCTCTTTTTCACACATTCGTCTACAACATTTAGCCACGTCTTATATGGCCTACTCCTTGATTTTGATTCACACATTCTACCTTCATATATTTACTTTGTCAATCGATCCACACCCATCCCCTCGACATGCCCAAACCAACGTAACACGCCTCTTTCTCATTGACCTAATGGATTCCCATGATTCCCATTCAAACCGCAACCCTTCAGCACCCGTTCATTACTGACTGTCCATACGAGTTTTTCCACACACATTTCTTAGATATCTCATTACAACCGCATATAACACAACTTTCTTTTTCATTACCAAAATAAATAAAATAATATTCGTAAGTTTTTATTAGTACCGGTGACCTGGAGGTCTAGGGGTAAGTTGTCGGACTTCTGTGCTGGGAGTCCGGGGTTCAATCCTCGCTCCCGGCACAGATTTATCGGATTACCAAACTCTTCCTTCACCTCTGACAAGACGTGTATTAATCCCAACTTGTGAATGTGTGGCATGCCAGGCTTCCACAGTGGTTCGGATTCCACGTTAAGCTGTAGGTACTCTATTTCATCTCACAATCACCCTAACATTACAGTGCGTATAACTCGAATGGGTATTAAGACGCGGTGCTAATAATAATTTATTAGCACCATATTTTACTACCCTATCGGATTAAACGCTCATGTGCTAATTACTCTAATGGTTTTAGGAATTATGAAGGTTATATTTAGGGGTAGTGTACCCACATATGCGTGAAGGAAAGTTTGATAAACCACCCTTGTTACACCAAAGCAAGATTCAAACCTTGATCTCTCCGTCATCGACAGTCTAGTTTACTAAGAAAGTAGCTCGTTAGACCATGTGACTACCGAAGCAAGTAACACGTAATTTAAGTTTGGTTTAAGTTCCTACACATAGTAATCTCAACCATTTTTTTGTCATTGACAATGGGCATCACAACATTCGAACAGGACTTTTGTCACCATTTAAAAAGTTTATGTTCAAAGACCCAAACGCTCATCTCAAATATTCAAGAACCGTTGAGATTATAATGTGTGGAAAACTAAACTAAATATGTTTAACTTTAATTTAATTTAGCAACACGTCTTACTACCCGTTCGGGTTATACGCTTAAGTACTAATTACGCTAATGGGTTAGGAATTGGAAAAGTTGAATTTAGAGGATCTGAGCCCGCATTTGCGCGGAGGGATAGTGGAAAACCATTTAGGAAAAACTATCCCCAGTTCTCCCGACAGAGATTCGAACCTCAACCTCCCCATACTCGGCAGTCAAGCTCAACACGAAACTAGCGCTTTAGCTAACTACACCAACGAGGCGGATAATTAAACTAAAGATAACGACGGTAGCACTGCATGTTTATTTTACACTAAAATATTTATTTTTGTTAAAAACTCTAAAAATATGTGCCTGGACTCACGTTTCTTACATTCCCATTTTCAGGCACTAAGAGGTCGGTGCTAGTTTTGATACTAAAATCAATCAGTCAGACAATGAGTGGGTTCCATCTAATTTTTAGCTCTGAGTGAAAAAATCTCCATGTTACATCAGCTAACAAAGTTTGATTCTAAGAGCCGCCCATTACTAAATGAAGCCAGGAAACTTCCTGTTTCTGAGCTTATTTATCTTGATCTTTCCCCTCGCATGTTCAGACATTGTGACGTCATCAAGAGAGGACATGATGGATCAGTGGTGTCAGGGTGTGAAAGTTAAATTACCTCGTTTAGCAAAGAAGAAGAAAAATTAATATCAACGTGTTTAACTCCGAGGTTTTACACGTCTGAATGGAACTCATATGGACGCAGCTCGTTTCCCGAATAGGTGGTATAAAAATTGTAGCTTTTAAAGCTCAATCCAGACTATCATGAGGCCATTTACTTGGGGTTTATCTACCTAATATTGTTCTATTATTTTGGATTGGTGGATAACTATGAATTAAAATAAAAACAGTTCATATAAACATCGTTGAAATGTTAAATTGTTTTGTTTTTCGTCTCAAACCAAACCAATCAATGTTTAATTAATTTATTATGGTGATCTAAAATACAAACTAGTGTAGCTATTAGCGAAATAAATTATAGTGTACTTGCGGTAAATTTACAGGTATTCATCCTCTAAATTTTATCTTCCTCGTTTATGTAATTAAATGCGGACAACATGGACGTGGAATAATACGTGGAATATAATAATAATGATGAAGCAAATGAGTTTAAAAAGTGATCTAAGGGTAGTGTCGTGAAAAGTTGTTTAAAAGAATTGCACACGTATTAGCTTAGAGAAGAGAGGGTGAAAATGACAGTGATAAAATACGTGTGATAAGACACTCGCACTCCTCGTGGACCTGAGTGAGATTCGAACCTCGACATTTCCCGTCCTAGACTGTCCAGTTCATTGTGAGCCTTACGTCTTAGATTACGTGACAAACTGATATAGGTAGTCATATTTCTCTCCATTCCAATTTTCCCTCCTCATTCTTAGTTTCCTTTTATTTTATTGATGTAATTATTTTTAAGTTTGTGTGTATAACCCTACTGACCACGGTAGTGTCAGCGTGTCTTTAAATCCAAATAATAATAATAAAATGTGTGATCCTCTATGGACTATACCCCTCCTTAACCTCAACACCTTAATTTTGTTGCACCACTGCCCCTGTAAGGATAGACCATCGTGTAGCAAGCACCCAGGTGATTCATTTTATTTCAGTTTATCGCCATGAAATACTTTGAGAAGGGAGGGGAGCGAGGGCAGAGGGGTGCTCAATTCCCTCACCTTGCAAACTCATTAAAAGTGAGAGTGAACTTTTCATCAATCAAGAAGACCTTCCCCTCCCTCTCTTGGAATGAGAGAGCAGGGAGTAAAATGAAGAAAAGAAAAACCTGTCGTGAAGTTGGAATAAAATGAAACGGCACCAAGAAGTGAAAAGTACTCTGCATAAAAGAGGGAGTGAGAGAAAAGAGACCCTGTAGACAAGGTATGAAAGACGAGAGAAAAGAGGCTATGGTAGGCTTCTAGCGGGGGTTATTGGAATGTGCTCAGGTACTCGAAGATGCCTGAATAGTCAGCATTTAGTTTTCATACTATTCTCATCTTGAATTTGCTGTTTTTTTTTTTATTCCTGATGAACCTCCTCTTCTAACAAACATTTGAGTAAGTTTGAGCGCTTCGAAATAGACTTGTTTGTTTACTTTCTCTTTAGTTAAGGGTTTCATTTCGGGGGATATTATTACTATAGGAAGATGGCAGTGCCTAAGTGAATTTTTAATTTGTTTTTTGTCATGTTTATTTTTAACATTATTACAGTTAAAGGTTTAATTTAATGGTGCACTACGACACTTTGGGAAGGTGTGGGGTTACAGAAGGTGAGGTAATAAAAAGATACTTAAAATATCTGGAAATAAAAATTTCGTTTTTTTTTTTCTATTATTAAAGTCCCTACGATATTTTAAGTTTTTATAAGGTATGAAGTAGTGCATTAGTGAATTTCTATTTTTTCCTCCAAATGTCAATTTCTTTTCTTTTACTACATTTTTCAAACTAATAATTTCAACCCTTGTGATTTTTATTTTTTATAATTAAAATTACAACTGGAAATGTATTTTTTATCAATATTTTTTGTCATTTGTTTTAATAAATCTTCATTTCTTACAGTCAGGACAAATTTCTTGGTTTCCTAAAGCGGTACTTGGAAATTCTCAAAGGTTTGTTTTTTGTATTTTAGGTTATGGAATCATTATCCAGGGATTGGTAATGAAAATGACTAGTTTTTACTCCACTAGAGTATTTAATTTAATTCAAAAGCTAAAATAAAATTATCCACCATTAGTTTCACTTACCCTCGGAGCAAAATGGCAGCACTCTCATGTGCACCAACCTCGGAAGTCGGTTACGTAATCGCCATTGACATGACATACCCTGGAGCATCAGAGGAGAAAATGTTTCACTAGCCGTTTCATAATCATAATAAATATTAATGAATAAAATATCTCAATGGAGAAACACCTGAATAAATAATGGCTACTAAATAAATGTACCTAAATAATTCCTGCCACGCTCAGGAAGTAACTAGAAAATAAAAGGTTCCTCTCCCAATATTCATCTTCTCAAGAGAGAACTGGAATATCTTCCTACACTTACCTGTTCAAAGTACTGTCTTCATTAGTACATTCTGGGAGCGGTAGAGTGCAGTGGAAAATAGGAAATGCTCAAACGATGGACATTGAATTTAATTGCTACCCGTGCCGTTGGGCACGCATACTTAATTTTGTAGATAAACCTATATTCAAATAATGGTAGCTATTACGAAAAATACAGCGTGCATCCCCATGGTCGTCGTGTTCCTCCTTGTTTCTAGAATACTTCAAGAGATTTCCACATGATCACCCAACCCCAATCCGGATCCTGAAACAAATCCTCCTTCTCCTATATCTTCAGTGTTTAACCCGCCTCGGTGGAGTAGTTGGCTAACGCTCTAGTCGTGTTAAGCTCAACTGTCGAAGACGGGAGATCGAAGTTCGAATCTCGGTTGGGTGAACTAGGGGTGGCTTTTCCTAAATGGTTTTCAACTCTCCCTCCACGCCAATGCGGGTTCACTTCCTCTAAATTCAACCTTACCAATTATTAATCCATTAGCGTAATTAGTACTTAAGCGTATAACCCGAACGGGTAGTAAGACGTGGTGCTAAATAAAATAATACAGTATTTTATTGTGATACTGTTATTGTACTACTTGCTTTTTATAAACATAATTATATAAATTATTTTATATATTTACTGGGATGGGCATTAAAAAGGTCCATGGAAGCATATGTTTATCTAGAAAAGGAAACAAAAAAATGTTAATTTTAACATACAAATTAATTCTGTCCAGGTTCAAATATTAGAGAAGGGGTTATATCTTTAGTACCGCCAGAGGGAAAGCGCTTTCAACAGAGAAACAAGAGGAATCACAGTGTGATCTTCCGATATTCTTTCCTCTCGATATATTTTATACAGTGGCCTCCAATTGTGCTGGTGCGAAGTTAAGATGCAGCCCATTTTAAAAATTGCTACGAACTCCCCAAGGAGGCAGTATCAAAGGCAATAACAGTGATTAACTTTTTCAACGGAGGCGGAACAGGCAGGGGCACTAGAAATAATATGCCTGACTAAAAAAGATTTTCCTCCTTGGAAATAATTTAACCCCTCCATTTGGAATTAATGTTACTCACCCCCACCCCAAACACCGCAGGAAAAATCTGTTACCCTCAATGTATTCAACTTCCCTCTGATACTATCGAATATGAAGTTGAAAAAAAATGGCCTTGTACCAAGCTCTAAATAACCTCTGTAGGCATACAATTTTCAAAAATTGGCCATGGAAGCAGAACTTTAAATAGATATCAAAGGCATTTAATTTTCAAAAATGTCCAAGCAAAGACCACTCTAAAAGCATCTAGAAGCATATGAAAATGTTTTTTGGGAAAATATCACTCCAAATAACTTCTAGCGACATATAATTTTCTAAAAATGTACATGCTTTAAAAAGTTTCAACTAAATTTCTGGGAGAAGACAATTTCAAATAACTTTTACAAAAATATAGTTTCTAAACGTTTTATAAGAGCATCCAAATTTTTAAAAATAATGTGGGAAAACAACTCCAATTAGTGTCTAAAATAACATAATTTTCAAGCTAGAAACGTTCTAAATAGTTTTTAGGGGCATCCAAATAGAGAGAATTATCTAAAATAGCCTGTGAAGGAGTCTTAATTTTTTTAAATAATCTAGACGATAGTCACCCCAAATATGTTTTAGGGTCACTCAATTTTCAAACCCTTCCCAGGGAAGGTTCCCTGGACCCACCCCTATTTACTTGGGGGTTGAAGCCACTCCAAAACATCAATTTTGATAAATATTTTTAGCTCCGCGTCATACTACCCATTTGTGTTATACGCTTATATACTAACTACACTAATTGTTTTTGAGATTAGGAAGGTTATATTTATTGAAGTGTACCCACATTTGGGTGGAGGGAGAATAAAAATCAATTTTGTAAAAACCACCCTCAGTACAGCCAACCGAAATTCAAACCTCAATCTTCCCGTCATTAGCAGTCTAGCCTACTGCGAGAGTAGCGCATTAGACCACGTGGCCAACAAAGCGGGGTTTTCCCTAACTTCCCCACCTCTTTAGATAAATATGGTTCCGCCAAAACTAAGCTCTTGGAAAACAAATTGTAGTAAACTTTGAAACAAGTTTATCTTATCTCATTTGAAGTGACGTAAATATATAAATCTTATTAGGACTAAGACTCAAAACATAATATTAAAAAAAATAGGTTCCTCAGTTCATTAACTTTCTCTGCCATGATCAAGGCCTTCGTCAACTGATCTCATGATATAGTCATCAGAGCCCTTGGCTGCTGACTTAGAGGTCTAAGTTTCGATTCCCGGCTGTTACTGGGGGATTTTTCTCAAAAGAGGAATACTTTCCACTGTCACCAGGGTTTGGTTTAGTTTTGTTAGGCTTAAGTTAGGTTAATATCTTCATTGGCTATATTCCATCATGTTCACTAAAATCCTCCTCTCACCTCATCGGGACATGGAAAGCGCCTCCACGGAAAGGATATACGATTAATCCTTTCTGGCGTCCCCTGGACAACCGTACATTAGTACTGGCTAATCTTTCCACAATATGAGCTACAGAGTGATGTAGCCTAGACATGCCCTATTATTACTATTATTATTATTATTATTAGTAGTAGTAGTAGTAGTAGTGGTAGTAGTGTAGTAGTAGTGATAATAGTAGTAACAGTAGTAGTAGTAACAATAGTAGTAGTAGTAGCAGTAGTAGCAATAGTAGTAGCAGTAGTAGTAGTAATAGTAGTAGTAGTAGTAGTAGTAGTAGTAGTAGTAGTAGTAGTATTGAAGCATTCGTTTACTAAAACACAAGATTTTTTTGGGGGGACGGGGTTATCTAAAGCCAAACAAATAGGCGTTTAGGTATAATTGAAGATGCCTCAGAAAGATTAGTTGATTTTTCAGGTAATAGTTCCTATTATCTAATATAGACGTGAGATACCAAATATATAACAGCCTCACCCAAATTTGGTGTCGTGGTTGTTTGTGTTGTATGTATCAGACAAACACCCTTTCTCCCTATATATATTTTTTTCATACTCTTCCTTGTTTCACAATAAATCCTTTTACCAAACAGTATTCATCATTTTTCTAACGGAAAATTCTAAAGCCCACAAATGCATATATTTTAATCAACAGGTGACACAAACCCACTATCTCTTTATATATATATATATACCCACTATATATATATATATATATACCCACTATATATATATATACCCACTATATATATATATATATATATATAGATATAGTGGGTTTGTTTCACCTGTTGATTAAATTATATGCATTTGTGGGCTTTAGAATTTTCTGTTAGAAAAACGATAAATACTGTTTGGTAAAAAGATTTATTGTGAAACAAGGAAGAGTATGAAATATGTATATATATAGATATAGATATAGTGGGTTTGTTTCACCTGTTGATTAAATTATATGCATTTGTGGGCTTTAGAATTTTTTGTTAGAAAAACGATAAATACTGTTTGGTAAAAAGTTTTATTGTGAAACAAGGAAGAGTATGCAAAAATACCCAAACAACAATCATCCTCAACAACATTTGGCGATAGGTCATCCCCAGTATATAAAAATGTTAAATATATATTTTTAATAAATAAACATTTGACAACCCAATAAATAAAACATTCATTAGTTCTAAAAAATACTAGTATTTGTAAAGTATTTGTTTTTATAAATAAACATCCATCAGTCTGATAGATAAATGTCCGTCAGTCCAGTAAATAAAACATTCGGTAGTCCAATAAATAAAATATTCGCCAGTCCCACTAAAAAAATGTATGGGCCTGTGTGTAAAATATTTATTTTTATAAATAAACATCCATCAGTCTGAAAAATAAACATTCGTCAGTCCAATAAATGAAACATCCACCGGTCCACCAAAACAAGCCTGTACATACACGTCACCGAAATTCGATTGCTCGTGTAAAGATGTGAGATATTTTGCCCAATGAGTGTTTCAAAGACCATTTCGCTACCTCCTGTGAAACTGTATTAATAATTTAGCCGGTACTACCACGGCTTTACAGTTTTCCTGCGTCAGCTGGTGAGTTTTCCAAACTAGGAAAAGGGTTTGGCGGAGAATGTGGGGGGGGGGGGGGGG
>CABFVX010002849.1:32538-64619 GCA_902151425.1 Timema shepardi | reverse complement strand
GGGAGTTGGGACGACAAATGGTATGAAGGAATCGGAGAGATAGTCGAGCTTAAAGGACGCGTACAGAAAAGGTTTCGTCAGCGGCATGAAATATAGATGGAGTTCTGTGTTGAAGTTTGAATGTGAAAAGTCACACGCTTTTAGTGCGATTACAATTTGTTACTCTTTTTTTTTCTTCTTCTTCTTCTTCTGAAGGCTTAACAGGTTTGTGGTTTATGGAACCTTTCTTTCTGCTTCAATATTTGAAGAATAGTTGACATACGTGACTTGTATGTAAATAAAAAAAACAGCTCAGTGCGATTGAATCAGAGCGGAATAATTTTAATAATGGAATTACTCAGTAATGTATAAAATGAAAAAAAAAATACTATTGTTATCTCCAGCTAAGTTTTTATTTCGCCATTTGTAGAAATAGATGAACTTCACAAATCTAATCCTTAAACTCGTTTTTTAAATTTGCACCGCTTCCTAGATATACGCATTTAGTTACGCTAAGGGGGGTAATAATAAGAAAGTTATAGTTTGGATGTAGTTCACCCAAATTTGTGTAGATGAAGTGTGGAAAACCCTTTAGGAATATCTATCATAAATATACACTCCTCCGGGATTCAAATCCCGACCTTCTCATCATCAGATAATTCAGACAAGATGAGCTTTGCGTCTAGTCCACGAACCCACCACCTATTTAAATATAAAATTAATACATTCAAATTTTAGGCGAAGCTTTGAACGAATAATTTACTATTTTAAACGACCAACTCTTTAATTACTATTTTGGAAATAATGTTATCAAATTCATAACTAAGTTTTCTGATAAAAATAATAAATGGGATTTTCAATACGGCTAAATTTTGAGCAAGTATGTCATTTTTGGCAAATGTTTGTGTGATTGCATTACGAATTTGTAATTATTTTCTTATATTTTTCCTGCGATATATTGATGTTTACTTACGTTCTTAAAAAACAGTAGAGTCAGCCCATACACCCTTTCTTCCTGACAATGCATTCAGAGCTAGGTTTTTTATACAAATTAATTTAAAATAAAAGAAAAGTCATTAAGGTATATTATGCTTTGTAAATATGGTCAAAAATTGGTTATCAGTAAGCTAGGTGCCATTAAATTAATTTTTTTCCAAAAAATAAGTTTAAAAGATTTTAATTAGTACCAAAAAAAATTCTGGCCAGATACCTATTTTTGACAAAATCTTAAAATACTTTTTCAAACAATTTAATTTTTTTAATCGGTCATTGGTAAACTATACCTAAACTATTTATTTTCTCCAACAAATGATAAAAACCATTTTATTTAGCATGTAAAATACCGATCAGATATTATTTTTTAACAAAATGGCTAGATACGTTTTTAAAAATCTAATTTTCAGAAATTAATCATCACTAAACTAGAATTAAAATTACTATTTCTATTCAAGGCATGAACATATAGCATCTAAACAGAAAGTGTGAATGAAATTCGTCAAACAATGAGACCAACATAAAGACAACCGAGCAGACAAAAAGAGAAACATAACTTTTGAACCTTCTTTTTAAGTATGGGAGTACATCAAACTTTAATTACGTTGCCTATTTGATGACTTATAAGCTATTTTGCGAAGCGGCGTGCATCATGACTTTACACACCTTAAAACACTAAGCGCTGTCACACTTAGCCGCCAATGTACGAAATATAAATAGACGAAAGAAAATGAGTAGTTTGCATCGAGAGGCCTCAAGTATACGTCTTGTAATATACATTTTGCCTATTCCACTGACCCCGCACCAGGGAAACTGATGCTTGCATCGGTTACCTACAGGTGCTCGGGGTGGCCCTGCGGACTGGTATGTCTCCCCGTTTGACTACTTTCGTTATAAGTAGTACACAGGACTGGGCCGAAAGCACACGTCGCGAGCTTGCTCGTGGGGGCGGCCCAGAAATGGGTTGGACTCTGTGGGGCAGTACAGTTTAATCACCGACGTGTGATGGCGTTGACAGAGCAGATTGGGTTCGGGCTCCTGTCGTTCTGGGCCCCACGGCCTGCGATCCTGGGCTTCTCCGTTGGTGCGAGGAGCCGTTTTAGAGCTCCGGTACTAACCTGGACAGTTTGTAGGGTATGGGCTAGAACATGGGCACCTCCACTCGTATTTTCCCAAGTGCGATGGGTGTAATCCCATTCCCCTACACACAGGAAAGAGTGGAGAACATAAGGTCACTTCTGTGAGCGGAAGTAAACAGATCCGTGTACCACCCTAGTCCCCGGTGCCGGTCATAACAGTGTATACTGGTAGGGGGTGGAGTTAATTATCGCCTCCCCGAGTATCTGGCCTGGTCTGGATCACCCCACCTTTCGGGGTGGGGGGTTGTAACTTTTTAGGTACCGACCTATAAACTGCCCTGGGCCTTGATGTCCAGGGGTACTGTGCAAGATCGGCTGGCTGCAAGTGTACTAGCGTATCGGTATTAGTAGTAGTAGTAGTTTTCCACTAACGAGTACAAACACTTATTCTATTATCTGCACCTGGACAACATTGGCTTGACCTACTTCGGTGACCGCATGGTCTAAGGCACTATTCTCTCAGTAGACTAAACCTCTGATGACGTGTAAATTGAGGTTCGAATCTCGGTTGAGTGTAGTGATATGGTGGTTTATCTTAAATGGTCTTCCACTCTCTTTCTCACGCAAATGTGAGTACATTTCCTCTAAAAATAGAAAGATTCCCACTGGCCATTTACTTGGATAAATCAAATATCCGGAGCTGTAAACGATTTTAATAAAACGCGTTTTCAAACAAATTACTTCAAGATTAAAAAAATAGTTTTATGATGATGTGAGACTATTTCTAGAATTATTTAATAATTTATGATTTTTGCTTCAATCTTCTATATTTAAAACTCTCCGAATAAAACGTTAGTATAGTAACATTGGAAATCCAATGGTGATTTACCATGACGTCATAGGTAGGCCAGGTCCTTATTTTCCTTCATAATATCGAGCCTGAAATCCAATACGACTGCAATATATTCTCTATAAGAGCAATGAAAAAATATGAAAGTAATCAAAAAGGGAAAAACATGTAAAACACAAAACAAGTATAATCTGACACACATATATGCTGTCATTTTGCTCTAATCTACCTCTTGGCGGGCTTGTAATGGTATTTTATCCTATCAAGGTGAGCGCAGAGTGTTTTTAATGGACTCTTTGACTATGTTGGCATGCAACAGGCTTTTGATGAAGTCAAAATAAACCAAACTGGTTTATTTAGCCAAAAAGTAGGGAAATAAATAAATCGAAAATGGATTAAATGAAAGATTTTAAAAAAATCTATATTCTAAATTGTTAATTGTAACTTTGATTTTACTTCTGATCTTTTAATTTTTACAGTTAAAAGGAAATCTTTAGTAGGAACCCGGTAGGAAGAAATATATTTGACAGTTAAAAAAGTTACTCAAACTAATTTAACATAAGCATACGTTACGTTAGGCATCTGCAAATATCAATTTTGATAGACAGTATCAATAGCTATAAAATAATAGTAACAACATTGCCAAATGCAAGGTATACTGACCGAGTGGCCACCACATGTTGGCGAAAATAGTACCAACATATTTGGATAGAAGGAGTCATGTAGTCAGCACAATGAACGTTAATCTCACTTTTCTAGATAGGAGCCACTATTTATTTATTCAAGTAGCTCCTCTTATTGTCTTTACGAGGCTGAGTTGACCTCGCTCCAGTTCCATTGATTAACAGAAAAATGTGGAAGCGCTAAGGGTTGAAACCGGGACTTTTGGATCTGTAGACATGAACTCTCACCATTATACCCCAAATATGGTCAAAATGTTACCAATATTGACCGAAAAAGTATGTCTGCATATTCTAAACCTTCATTCCTATCAGAATCATATTGTAGTATAAACACGTCCGTGCTATTTCAAAATACAGTTCTCAAGAATAATATATGTACCTATAAACATACTACTATTATAATAATTCATTTAATACCACTTTTATAAAAAAATAACAAAGGTATTGTTAGTCTGAGAGCCATACAAATAACCTATTCTTAGGAAATCTAGCGTCCTGACACTTCGTTTATTTTGTTTCGTCTTGTTTTATTTTAAAATGAAGTGGGAATCGTCGTTTTCCCCCTAAAGTTCAGCTTGAACTAAGGACATCTAATTTCGGATAGTTTTCAGGGGAAGAAATATATTTTTCTAAAAATATCTGTTTGAGGGGACGTATTGCAGAAGTCAAGATATTCCGCTTTATTGAATAAATGCTATTTTAACTTTATTTGTTATTTCAAAATATTTTTCATTTTAAAAGAGAGGTAAAATTTAACAACATATCCCTATGGAGTTAAGAACCTTACATTTTAGGTTTTATAGTTTTAAAAACATTAATTAAAAGACGAACGTATTTTATTTTCAACGACATTTCAAGATATTTGTTGCAGCTTTAAGATCAAAGTAAATCTAAATTTAGCCTTCCTCAAATAACAAAAATAACTGTTTTAACAGGCTCACAACAAAATTTTAAGATAATAGAAGATTATTATAAGGGTTTAAATAACTTTATGCTGCCATTTTCCTTAAAGTAGACCAAACATTATTAACTTTAAGGGAATGGCGCTAAAATAACATGAGGACTGATACCGTTGAATTCTGGGAACACCCTATAATGTTCTAAATAATAATAATAATAATCAAAAACACATACTGTAATAGATAGTATTATATATTATTGAAACAATATTATTAAATAAGTATTTGAATAATATTGTATTTTTTGTAAATTTTATTTTTAAAAATTACAATAATGTTAAACTGTTACAAAAACATAGATTATTATTAGAAAACATAGGCCTATAGCTAAATAAGTAATGTATTATTTTATATTTTACTGTAATCCAAAATTAATGATTACTTAATTCTACATTATTACTGTTTTATTTTATTTTATTACAAAATTTAATCAACTCATACTTTCTTGATCAAACGTTTTGCTGCAGTTTTACTTACATTTTGGTAGATTTTTTCCCCCCTAAGTTCCTTCCTTCAATTCTATTGTATTTTTTTATATATAATATCACGTGAATAACAACTACAGAAAACTAAAGCAACGGGACAGAACTTTCATACACGTGATAGAACTTGCATGAACTATGCAATGTGAATATACGGTGGCAATGAGCCAGACGTATGACATCACGAGTAGCACCGTTGCGTATTCACAACATTTCTACATGGTGCCAGTTAAAACTCCCGTATTTCAGAAGATAAACGTTTTTATTTTAATGTTTGATGACATCATACGATGCAGCAGGAACTAATTGAGAAATACGTGGAGAGGATCAGAATTAATTACCTTTAATTATTATTTTTTAATTGCAGCTGTTGCGAAAATTTAATGGCTCGAGTCACAGAAGGTTAAGTGCACTTAAGAATTTGTCAGATATTTTTAAAGTAAGCAACGTTACATTTTCAAAATGTATGATCGGTTTACTAATAAAATTAATGATTTTACTTTGCCTGATTCCCCTACGGTGTATATTATAAAATTATTTCCCTACGGTGTAGCTTATAAAATAGTCAAGATAAGAGTCAGTGTAAAAAGAATATAGATTATAAAATTAAATATGTGTTGAATATAAACTTTGTTCTAATATTTTTTTAAATTGTTTTAACCCTTACCTCCGTCAATAGCGCATCTGTTTATTGAACTAAAGGTACCAAGTTCGATTCCTGGCATGACTGAAAAATATTAGCATGATTGAATTTAAGGATTCCCTTTTCATAGCTATTGACAAACTGTCGCGTGGTGTGTATGTTCTATAATTAAGATAGTGTTAAAGACGTGTAGTTATATAATTAGTCTTTTGAAAAGTGTATGTTAGAATACCCCAAAATTACATTAACAAATATAAAATGTCTTGGACATGATAGGGATATAATCCGTTGTGTTAAGCTACCTTTACTACACCACGGGTACGAAGGTTGCGTTTAAATCTCTGTCAGGAGCCAAGGCTTGTTAAATGCATTTGTTCAGTATTGAATTGTGTGTGTAGTTAATGTATGTAGTATGCTTAGTAATAAATAAATAACGCTTGGATTGCATTTAATCTTGTTACTTAAGCGGTTACATTTAAGAATATGCAAAGACATTTTATGAAAATACAATTCTGATTAAGTATTCTACTTTAAAAAAACTCTTACTTCTTTTTGGCTGTCTTTTTCATGGTTCATAATCAAATTCAGTTTTTTATACGATAAAAAAGAGGTAATTTTATTAGGTTGTTACATCGTGTACAGTTCAACATCGTTAACAATGTCGTTATTAAAAAAGAGAAGAACGAATTACAAAAAAAAAAGTGGTTGAAGCACTTAAGAACTCTTTGACTGCTCAGTTCTTCGAGCAGACGGGGATCGTATCAACCAAAGAGCCAAGTTAACCTGTTCTTCCCCTTTCCCCAGCCTACACCCTTCCACACCCTCTTTTTTTTTCTTGTTCTTCCAAAATTCCATTAAAATTCCATTATGTAGATTGAAATTTAAGGCTCACAAAAACAAGAGAAAAACACATCGCATAATTTGGTCAAAAGCCATGGGGTGTTGGGGATGTTTGAGAGATGTAGAATGTTATCGAAGGAATAGAGAGGGGGGTTTTCAAAATTTAGGAAAACTGGTCAGATAGTGTAAGACGTGGGGACACAGCTCCTACTAGGCATACGGGGACAAGTTTCTCAAGAAGAGGGAGGGAAAAAAAAGTGTATTATTTTAATGTTTTTTTTATTTATTTATTTGAAGTATTCAACGTGCATTTCTGAACCGACTGATTATATCAACACAAGAGAATTGTTCATGAGTGAGAGCGAAAGGGCCTATCAATTTTGCCAGTAAAGATATTTTCACATAACTTACAGGGTTATTTTACATGCCACAATAGACATGGAACTGACAGATTTACTCCCCATCCTAAGGAAATTGTGCTACGAGTTTGTACCGCTCAAGACAAATCTGTCGAACACGGCTGGGTTTGAAACCACGAACATTGGATCCTGAGTAAAGCATTTTACTCCACCACTGAGGTTTACAAGATGTATTATTAAATAGACCTTGACTTTTAAGCTGTGGGAAACATCTTCAAGGCTCTTGCTCCAAAGAGCTTTAAGAGTTTTTTTTTAAAGTGACGTACAATTTCTAAACCAGAGTTTATTTGCACCTGGGAATAGGAAACGATATAAACAACTAGGTAATTTGGTGTGGCAGAGAGAAGTAAAAGAATGTTTAAAGTTACTGAAATGTTTATATAATTTTACAATAATTGTTTTAATATGAAGTAGACGATCATACTCCAGTGTAAACTATTAGTTTTTACTCCAATCCATGTGATTTAATAAAGAGTACTGACAATTTGTCTTTAATAATTCTTACGTCAACAATTTAATAGAAAACTCTTGAATCGGGTAATTTATCACTTTATTTATGGCTTCACATACAAAATACAGAAACAACGCACATGTTTCGGTTTGAAAAACCTGGAAAAGTCAGGGAGTTTCGAAACATAAAAAGCGTATTTAACCTGTAAATACACATATTTATTATCAACACATGTCTTAAAAACTAATATAGTCAGTAATATTAATATTTTTTTAAATTATGCTTACTAGTTGGAATTGTGTTTTTTTTTGTTATTTTCAATTTCATCCTACAACCCGTCAACACAAAACACAATCGAACTACTCTAATCAGGTGGATATGAAGAAAGTATAATTTCTCTACACTAATATTATAAAGAGGAAAGATTTGATTTTTTGTTTTTTGTTTGTAATGGATAAACTCAAAAACTACTGCACCGATTTTAAAGATTCTGTCACCAATATAAAGCTACATTAGCAGCAAGTAACATAGGCTATATTTTATTTTGAAAATTTAATTTATTCCTCATAAAAATGTCGATAGTTTTACATAAGGTATAAAAAAATTGCCTAAAAATGTGCTTTCTCCGCGTGCGCTGCAAAAACTATTGGTATTACATAAAAAATACTATACATATTAAACGTTCTCACTAATATGAACAAAAAAGTCCGCGAAACAATATATGTAATTATTATAGTTATGTTACAATAAACGTTTTTTTTTAAATTATTTAACTAAAACACGGATGCGAACAAAAAGTGATTATATCCGTATCATAATATGAATCCTTATCCAAATCAATTATTTAATCAAAACCTTGATCTCCCCGTCATCGGCAGTCCAGTCTACTGCAAGAGCGTTGTGTTAGACCACGCAACCCCTGAAGCGGGTGTGATGGGTAGCTAGTGGGAAATATACTTGCAATTTGTGTGGAGATTGGGGAAACCATTTTAAAAACACCATTCACACAGATTTTGAACCCTGACCTACCCGTTAACGGAAAAACAGACTAGATGAGTCTTACATTTAGTTCGCATGTCCATCCTAGCGGTTAGTTGGAATTAAGCTCATCTTTTAAAAAAATCTAATGATGAATTATCAAGAAATATTTCGTAGAATGCTGTTGTTAATTAAGAATTAAACTGTTACATTTGTGTATTTTTCAATCACAGATAAGAATATTACAAGATCACCAGAGTCTACTAGAAAGCAAGCAACACGCATCGGATCCACTTCGGTGGTTGCATGGTCTAATAATTTTCACACTCGCAATAGACTAAACTAACGGTGACATGGAGATTGAGGTTTGAATCTCAGTCGGGTATACTGAGGGTGGTTTTTACTAAATGGTTTCTCATTATCTCCATGCAAATGCAGGTACAATTTTTCTACATTCAACCTTCCTTATCCCTAATCTATTAGTGTAATTAATACAAAGGCAGAGAGCCTTAACGGGTAGTAAGACGTGGTGCTAAGAAATAATATGCATTGGTGATCAGATAGACCAAATGTAAGGACCATCTAATCTGGGTTTGAGATTCATTGAGAGGTTTAGGTTTGTATTTTAAAAGGGTGTACTGAGAATATTTCTTCCGTAATAGTTTCCCAATTTTCTACCACTCTAACGCTGACATATTTCCTCTAAATTATACCTTCCCCCTGTCTACCTTGTTAACTTAATTAAAATGAGAAAATCCCGAAAGGGTAGAAAGATATTATATCAAAAATTATCTAGCAAACATCGGGGGCTGCTTTACTTTTTCAATCATAAGTCTGTCAGGGCAACCTATCCCTCACCGAACCCCCCAATATCTTGGTCACGACCCATGTCTCCAGGGTCCAAGATTCAACCACAATTATCATAAACAAAGTTGCTGCTCTTGAATTCACTTGTAGTTTATTGGTCAACTGGGGCAACATCAAGAACTTTATAAGGGAACATCGAGGGTGGATCAATATTCCCCATGTAAGCTTATGGATATAGTTTGATTTTTATGAATAATCTCAAAGGTAAACTATAGGATCAGTAGAAAACCCATAAACAAGCACTGTTTCTAATAAAATATATAGATAACTGATTGAGACAAAGATTTTTTAAGATTTTTTTTCTGAAAGTTTCATAAATTATTTGTCATCTTTATTATTATTTTATTACGGGTTTAATGTTATTCCACAGACACATTTCTACTTCGCTTTCAGTTTTAATTAAATGTTTAGTTTGTGCGTATTTCTGAAAAGCCTACAATTATTTTCTATTATTCTCGTAAATAAAAGGGTAGGGTTAGTTTAAGAATGGTCTAGAACTATTTATAGCACACTTCACCCACTTCAATGGCCGAATGGTCTAAGGTGAGTTGGCAAATCTATGGCACGCGAACACTATTTGGGTGGTAAGCCAATATGAAAATAATAAACATTATATTAAAAAAATTCTAAAGTGGTGTAATTTTTTGAAATCATTAATATTTCGACAGCCATATTATTCAATTACTTTGACCATCTGAATACATTACTGTCCTTCTTTAAAAGGAAGCTATTGTTTAAAAAATTACAATTTGATTTTTCATTCATTATATTTCATAATATTAAACATTTTTCTATTTTTAAATTTTCATTAGTAAATTTAAATAAGAGGTGAGACACTAAACTATTTCAAAATTCATCTAGTCATGGATGGAAAAGTTTCACCATCCCTGGCCTAAGGCGTCACTCTCATAATAAACTAGATAGCCGATGACAGGGAGATTGGAGTTTGATCCCGGTCGGATGTACTGTGGTTTTCCACCCTTCCTTCACTCAAATTCATGTACACTTCCTCTAAATTCAACCTTCCCAGTCCCTAACACATTAGAGTAATTAGTACATAGGAGTATAGCCCGAAAGGGTAGTAAGACGCATTGGGCCATGTCTTACTTCACGTTTGGGATAGGGAAGATTAGTATATAATTGAGAGGAGATGTACCCTCAATTACTTTAAGGTAGCGGGAAAACATTTAGGGGGAAAACAACATCAGTGTAACCAACCGTGATTTAAACCCCAATCTACTAGTCACAGGCTGACCTGCCTATTTCTAAAGATACGCTTTAGATCATTCAACCACCGATGTGGATCATATCGTGTTGTTTCGTTAATTGCCACCATAATTTTTGGCCCCAAACACTCTAGTGGTTGGCTCGTACTGAATTTAATAACGAATTAAGCAAGGAAATATCGCCTATGTATAACGGGGATCAAAAAGGTTCATATTTATAAGATTTAAAATATTGCTTCGGGAACAAACAAGAGGCCCGTTCCATAAGAGCAGACGTCTCCGAGCACTGTGTTAATATGTACGCAGCACAACCAACTTCATCCCTTGCTCCGTATAAAGGTTTGACTGGGTTAGGAGGAGGTCTCTTGATCCCCTAGGGAAGGCTTACCGCACAACCCTGAGGACTCAATCGCTTGAGCAAATTCGACCCCTCGCCTACTCGGGATGGCGAGGAGGTAGGGTAGACTTCATCCGATTAAACGCACCACAGGGGGACAGTATGATAAGCTAAGACAAACTACAAAGGAATCTACTGCTGCTTCTGTTCTGGTATCTTCCACAATACAACACTACAGTAACGTATATGAGAAGTAACACACAACCACATTTACACAATAAATGCAGCGTACTCCAAATGTAGATTACTTTCTCCCAGAAGACAACAGTAATTGAATCATTATAACCTGATCTGAGATTTAGAAAATCTATCCCCGTCGTTGGGCACTCTGCTTTAAGGTAGGGAGTGTAGGAAATGATTTTTTTAAACGAGTGTTTTTGCAATTTGTTTAGCAAAAAAATTTTTTTTTTCAAAATAAATAATATATTGTTTCAGTAGAAACATAAAGTTTAATTTTATTCAGATGGTGATATCAAAATTTCTTAAATATTGTTCAAAATCATTGTGGCATTATATGACAAACTTTTAAATGATGCGAGAGAAGAAGTGGTCATTAAATTCCAGGAGACCCTTATTAGATCAAATTCAAGAACTGATGATCTAATAATGTGTAGAAAATTAAACTCTATGTTCCAGCTTGAGAAATATTTTATTTATTTTGGCCAAAAGAAAATTTTCTTATAAAAACTGCAAAAACATCTTTTTTCTTGTCTTTTTGTTAGGCTCGTATGGACTAGTTTGTCGTCAAAGGAGAGATCGGGGTTCAAATTTCAGTTGGGTGTATTAGGGAGGGTTCTTAAATGGTTCTCTCTCTCCGTCAAATGTGAGTACATTTTTTAAAAATACAAATTTAATCATCCCTCACTATTGTAAGCATGCGGATATCCCTAAAGAGTAGCCACATTGCAAGGAGTTGGTCACATTGTACTAACACGAACTGTGCCAATTAAGTATTAATAAGAATAATTGAAATCACTCTTGATTTACCAAATAATTACTTACTGTCTCTTTGGCATTGGGAACTTAAAAGTTCATTTCTTCACCTACACCAATCTCTATCTTTATCTGGTTGCATCTATGATCGAGTCCATCTTATTACTCCCTATCCCTATGTTGAACTAGTTCAATCCAGTCCACCTCATTGCATTATAACCTTATCTTGAACTAGTTCAATCCAGTCCACCTCATTGTATTATATCCTTATCTTGAACTAGTTCAATCCAGTCCACCTCATTGTATTATATCCTTATCTTGAACTAGTTCAATCCAGTCCACCTCATTGCATTATAACCTTATCTTGAACTAGTTCGATCCGGTCCACCTTATTGAATTCTTTCTTTATCTTAAACTAGTTCAAACCACTTCACCTCATTGAATTATATCCCTATTTTAATCTAGTTCTATCCAGTCCACCTCATTACACCCTATCTCTTTTTGGGCTATTATATGATTATCCTCCCATCTGCGTTTAATTCTTCCAACTTATATCTCCATTAAGTTTACATTCAATACTTTGAACGTGGTTCCAATTTGTTACACTCACGCTACCGTTATGTACGGGAGCCGTCGTCTCATGTCACAGACCAAACTCAAACTGCGTATGCTCAAAGTCTGCGACTCCAGCCGCATTCTCATGTTGCAGCTTGGACAACATACGTTCGGTTTGGGGTTTTATTCTTGACCGAGTGAGCTTGGGTTGTTTTTTTCTGCGTGTGATTTATCGCTCCCTCTCCACGAACATGCTGATGCTATTTTTCCAAACAACCTAGCTGATATAATATACCCCATTAGATTAAACCGTCATTTAGTTAAACGTCATAGTTTGAAAAATGAATAGTTAATAAAAACAATTCCTTACATTATCGACTCTCCTGCTGTCGTATTTGTTTAGAGTCGATTATTTACAACCAGCTTCGGTGGCTGCATGGTCTAAGGCGTCACTCTCACAATATATTAGACTACCAAAGACAGTGAGGTCGGGGTTTGAATCCCTACCGATGTTTTTTTTTCTCTAAATGGTTTTACATTCTACATTCACGTAGCAGTGGGTACACTTCTTCTTAATACAACCTTCCTTATTTCCTAACTCATTAGCGTAATAATTAGTAAAAATGCTTGTAGCCTGCTTAGGTAGTAAGAATCAGTGCTAAGAAAAAGTATATATTTATGGCTCATATAATAAGGATTGCGATCAAATCTTTAGGAAGGAAAAAAAATCATTTCTTGGATCATCAAAAGGTAACTTTACCCTGGGTTGTATTGTACATTAAGTGGGTACAATGGTCAAGGGTAATAGCCCCTTTACAACCAGTTCTAGAACGTATTTGCGAGGGTCTCACAATAGTTCCGGAGGGTCAAACAGCGGTATTTAGCACCCTCGTAAAACTACTCCCACTACAGGTCTTAGGAGAAACTTACTTCGCACGTTCCAAAGTTGCTTGCTTACACACTTTGGGCCGATCGTTTTACGAGACGGTCGCCATAAAAAAAAAGTTACGTATGCTTTTTTCGCTCTGAATTGCACTACTTGGCATTTAATTTTAAACCCCTTTAGAGCAATTTATTATTTAGTACACCTATCAAAGACCAAATAGCCTTAACATTCTCTATAAATAAGGGTATATGCGTTAATTAGTTACAAATTAGTTTTTTTTTATTCTATACATTTTATTAACTTTTAGGCTAAAGATAAAAAGTACTTTTTTAATAATGAAACCAACACCTTTATTTGAGTAAATCCCACTTTCACTGTCAACATTATATCATTGCGGCTCCCCATACTCCAACCAACCGAATACAGGTTAAATTTCCTTCATACTACTTCTCTTTATCCTGTATTTTTGTAGATAAGTGATTAAAATTAACGAGATTAAGTAATGCGAATCTTAAAGATAAGTATAAGATTTTTTTTTCTGTGTGGGTTATGCTACAACAAAATAAACTCTACTGAAGGATGCTATTTAATCTTTTTAGAATAAAGTGGTTGTAGGCCTATGGAAAGCTTCATTAAAATGGTTTATTTCAAAACCATTAAGTTTTTTTTTTTGTTGACTCAACCACCGTAGTCGGTTATTTGCCGTGCGTAACTCCCCAGTGGTCCAGGAAAGTCATATTGGCAGCACCGTACAGTTTAATAAAGAATATATAATTTGTATGTTTTATGTTATTATTAGGCCTACACACATTTTTTATTTATCAAATTATATTAGTAATTATGTTATAAGCACAACTATACCCCGTACCATTACTTAAATATTTACTGTACTGTTCTGTACAAATAGACTTTATTTCCCCCCACTATAAAAATGACTAGATTGTCACTTTTTAACGTAGTTAAATAGATGCTTCAATCACTTTGCTAGGTGTTGGGGATGTATTCTATATTATCCAGGACACGGGTATAAACATAGTATTAATTATAAATTTGAGTATTCGACTACGTTCAATAGTTTGGTTCGTGCATTAGGGATATTTGGCTATGTATATTTCTATTCAATAGCGTAGTTGTAATAACTAATTTAAATCAATATTACAACATTGTTTAGAGATGGTTGTAAAATAAACATTACAAAATGATTTGAAGTAAGAATAAGTGAAATAATTATTTTTCCGATATCGGTGATCACCATTACTGTGATTTTAAGACATTGGTGATGTATATAAGTGATTATGGAATGAGACAGCAGTTACTTTGTCTTGGCGGACCGATCTTTTGTTGCGGTCGCAGTTTGTGTCAGTATTGATAATTCTAGTCATCTGCTCCAGTCTTTAACATGACATGTAAAACTGATATTTCTTCCTGTGGTATATTTTCAACTTAACATATTCATTTGAAATACTAAAAGTAAGCCCATTATTTAGTGTATGGATATGTGTTTGGTATAGTAAAGTAAATTAGTGAAAAATACTATGTGATATTATTGTAAATATATTCTATTTAGGGAGATAAGGCTACCGCCATTAATCAAGTAGAGGCGCTTTGTGTAATAGCTCGATTTGCTCATTGGGGGCTCCACCCCCAAACCCCCAGTGCGTTTTCTTTGAGAATGGATGTAAACTAATTTAATTCCAGAGCCGTTTTTGATAGGTCTTACGTTTTAGCCAAAAGAGACCTCCAAAGAAAGGTCCGCACCGACTTTAAAGTTGCTCCGCCATTTTGAATTTGTGTTTGGGGGTTAAAAATTAAAAGGTTTAATTTTGGGAATGTTCCCGCCGGTTACAGGCTAGAAGCTATAAGTTTGCCAAATTTCAAGTTTCTAGCTCATCTGGAAGTGGGTAAACATTAATGTCAGTCAGTGAGTGAGTCAGCCGTGTGACTTTATAGAAGTATAATTTTTTTTATTGAAACATGCGAGCAAAGGATATTAGACCGCTGCTGGTTGAACCTGTGAGTCTCGCCATATCACCGACTGGTATTTTATCAATCACGCTAATCACTTTCGATATCGAGAGTTCTCAGCTGTTGCCATCTGGCGAGCGTATCGCACTACACTGATCGCTAGTATCTAAATCACTGATACTTTTGAGTTTTAGTCTCTGGGAGTGACGGTGACCAGAGAGTATCGGTGAAAAAATAACTGTCAGTGATTTATCGGCAAACTCTGATTTGAAATATAAGTCTATCACCAAACAGTGTCATTAATAGAATACAGGCATTGAGACGAATTAAATAGTCATGATGTTACAGTTGTTAATTCCGGTTATAGTGGCATACAAATATAATATTCCTTATATTTAAAAATGACACGTGGACGCGCGAATCATAACCGGATTATTTGAACTAGTATGTTCTTATTACTGAGCTATCAAGGAGTCACTCAGTGTTCAGGATTATTCCTCACTAATATGACAGAATGTGTTAGGGACATGTAGAAATCGTCATTTACATACACCCACACATCCATCAGGATAGCGTAGTGGTTAGATAATTGGCGTACTAAGCCACTAAGCCAAAATTACAGAGTTAAATTCCCGTAAACAGATGTTATTTTTAAATTTAAATCATTTAATACAACTTATTTATTTTATACCCATAAAGGTGGGCATGTGGACAAAGAGATGTGTTTCTTCTTATTTGATTTTCCAGTGACGGAGGAGGTTGAAGAGGTTGAAGTTTGAATCTCGACCGGCTGTACTAAAGTGTGTGTGTGTGTGTGTGTGTGTGTCCTGCTTCCTGAATCCTTTCCACGCAAATACGGCTACATTTCCTTTAAATTCTACTTTGCTCATATCTATCTCAATAAGGTAAATATGTGAACAGCTGGTCAACCATATCCATTCCTTTGTATGAAATTAAGTTTGTTTTATAATTAAGAACCGAAAACATACTTTCTAAGAACAGAAAACTGTTCTAGTTCATATATTCAAAGAAAAAAAGAGAAGTTGAATTACCGAATATATTTATTTATTTATTTATTTATTTATTTATTTATTCATTAGGAAGGGATTTATTTAGGTTTGCTATGTATAATACATACACACGTATACACATTGAGTAAAAACTATTATCATTATCCGAAACCTTAGCTCAGTAGCTAGCATGTCTTCCTACCGAACTAAGGGTTCTGGGTTCAATTCCCGGCGTGGCCAAATAATGTATCATAGGTGGACTGTATGTTTTCCCTTACACAGTTAAGAAATAATGGCCGAGGACTGAATATTGTGTCTTCTGGTATTTAGCTAGATTATAAGGAGTGTTTTGATCTAATTAATCGATTCAGAAAGTTCACGTTAAATATCTCAAATAACAAAAACTATTATAATTATCGCACCTATGCGTACCAATTGGTTGATACAACTTTCTTGCTTATCTAAATTACAGAGTTTGTAGTAAATTACAGCGACATTACGGACATTTTGTCATTTTTGTGCAAATCTACAGGAGGTGGAAGTGTAGGAAACGCGAGGTAAGGGCAGTGTTTTTGCAATTTCTATAGCAAAACATATTTTGGCCAAAATAAATAAAATATTGCTCCGGTAGGAACTTAAGAGTTTAGTTTTATTTCCAAGGTGACCTCATTTTTCGTTAATATCTGTCAAACAAGTTCTGGAATTTAAGAACAACTTTTTTCTCTTTATTTAAAAAGTTTCTCATCTAATGCCGCTTGCTCATGACAGATATTCTAGAAATATTGAGGTCACCATGTGAAGAAAATTCAACTCTATGTTTCTACTGGAGCAATATTTTATTTATCTGGGCAAAATAATATTTTACTATAAAAACTGAGGAAACTTAGCCCTTAACTCTTGTTCCCTACACTCTCACCTTGAGTGTCTCCTTAACTAATAACGCCTGGACACAAGGATGTGAAAAAAGTTTCGATACTTTACTAATATCGATTTTTTCCTTTCGATACTAGTATTTTTTTGCTAGATTCGTTTTTTTTCAATACTTTTACTTATATTAGTATTCACACTTAAGTATCAGATCGGTATCGAAAGAAACAACTTTTATTTTATCTTCACTCATGCTGAGTATGTTTACTAGGATTAACTGTGGAGGAAGAACAAATTACACTATTTCTTAATTCTCACTCATTCTCTACACGACAAGCAAGAAGCAACTCTAGCATTCAATATCTTTTAGTTCGACATTATTCATACCTGTTCTTTCATCTATGTCTATCAATACAGTCTTATACGTGACGGGATGAGTGGCGACCCGTTTATCGATGATCAGAGTCATCACAAACTAAACAAAAGAAGCTTTTGTAGTCGACCCAAAAGTCCCCCAAGCAGACGAAGCAGAAAATGTATATGCGTTTCGATACAGATGTTTAATGTTATCAATACTTTTCTTTCGATGCTAGTACGGTATCGATACTTTTAATTAGTGCAGTATCGATACTTTTATTTCGATACCACATCCCTAACAATGAAAAATATAGGTGATGTATAGAAGGGGGTGCCCTGGTTAAAAGATTGAGAAACACTTATTTGGAAATAAACTTAAATGGAAATAGTATAGATTGCAAGTAGATATACAAATGGTCACTCACTTCGATATTACAATAAATTATTGAATTGCCTACTACAAGGAGATTAAGGTCCGAATATCGGTCAAATGATTTATCATTGATTTTTTTGGGGTGGGGAGGTGCTATCCGCATTTTACTACCCACCCGGGCGATCAGGTTTTAACTAAACCAAAAGGGTATAGGTATAAATAAGGTATAATTTAGATTAAATACACACCCATTTGAATGGTGGTAGAATGGGAAACAATTTAATAAAATGGGTAGATCGAGGCTTGAATCCTGGCCAGGTGTACTAGGGGTGTTTTTTTTATTGAATAGTTTTCTACGTTCCCTTCACGCGAATTTTGGCATACTTCCCTTAAATTCAACCTTCCATATCCTTAACACATTAGTATAATTAGTAAATATGTGTGTAGCCCGATTGGATGATAAAATTTGGTGTTAAAAAAAAGTCAGAAAAATCCCTCAATACACTAGGTCGGAGTTGTAGCCCCTCCCCAGTCATTGGTTTGTCAGCGTGCCCAATCAAAGCGGATTTGTCGATATAACTATATATTAAAACCTGCACTATCTTGCTTTACTCCCAGTGGCATGGGAACATGGAATAAACACCAAGTTCTGACTTGACGGTGACACAGTTCAAGTCCCAGCTGGATGCACTGAGGGTTGTTTTCCCTAAATGGTTTCCCAGCCACCCTCTGAGCAATTTAACATTCCTCATCCTTACCCCATTATTTTAATTATATGCATATAATCCGGATGGGTAGTAACACTTGGTTTAAGTATTAGCATCCATGTTGATTTTGTTGTCTTGCCCTCAACACACAGCGAGGTGCCATCTAGGTAAAAACTTGATGAATCAGATCAAACCTTTGTGAAGGTAGTGGCAGACGTGTTTTCATATGTGGAGTGAAGTTGGCAGTAGCCGAACTACAATGGGCTACGGTCCATTCCAGAAGAGGTTCACTACCCCCTGATACTAACCCCCTGACCCCTCCTTTTTCCATATCTGACTAGTCTTGTGGAGGAAGGGGAGGGTGTTGGTCCGGTTTATGGGCCATAGACTTCGCTCGCTACTCTTTCTTTTAACGAGACGGCCCGGCCGCCTCCTAACCTTACCATCGACTAGAAAGACAGAGAAAGAGAATTGTATAGGGGGGGGGAGGAAACGAATAAGGTCAAAGAAATGAAACAATGAACAAGAGAAAAAATATACTTTGAAGAAAAAGTTTTTACTTAGTAAATCAATCAAACTAACTTATTATATAAATTAATACAATTCGGATAGTTGAGTAGATGGACATTGTTGTGTGTCTCCCTAAGGGAGAGATTGGGATTCAAATCCTCGTCAAATGTACTAAAAGTCTTCCCTTCCCTTAATAATACCCCACTGTTCCTCCACTCAAATGCGAGGTACACTTATTCTGTATTATAACTTACTCATCCCTAATTATTGTAGTAAACGGCGGATAGCTCGTACGTGTAGTAAGACGCGGTGCAAAAACACAACATTAAAGAAAACCTACCTTGGTTTTCTTACGAATGGACACTTGTAGCAACATTTAGAAAATATCAACGTATTTCTTGGTGGCCAACATTGATAAACTTTTACTTTCTTTTTTTTTTATATAGATACCTATACTAGTTGTATACCACATGACTTGATGTATGAATGTATTAAAGCACCTCTAAAAGTCACCATGCGTACTATCCGAACAGGTACTAACTAACATATAGTGCCAACCAAAATAAAAACGAAGTCATTAGATCTAATTTTATCCATGAATATGTCAAATGGAGTGCCTTCTACAGGACAAATCTCTTTAGTTACTAAAATAAACGTTCAATACAAGGGGTTTTTAATGGGGTAGGGATGAAGTAGGAAGCATTGTAGAGGTAATCTACCCACATTTGCGTGGAAGGAGAGTGGAAAAATTTAGGAAAATCGCTTTCAATGTACCCGACCGAGATTTGAGCCCCGATTCTCACCGTCATCAGCAGGCCAGTATACACAAGTGTGATGCTTAAAACTATTAATACAAGTGTTTTTAAGCCCTAATAGACTAGAAGGGATAAAATTTGTTTAAAGGTAGTGGATCAGTAGTTTCGTGGAGAAATGATGTGAAATCCCTCGTGATAAGATGCAGATGAGGAAAATCCCCATCCTCTGTGAACCTGGCAGAGATTTGTCTGCACCCCAAACCTCACTGACAGAGAAGATCAAGGGAAATGCCAGTTATAACACTTTTGACAGATAATTCCCCACTACGGTTACGTGAATATTTCTATCAAAAACTTTAATTAAATATATTTTGAGTTATTTAAGCTGATTTTACTAAATAAAGAGTTTTTATTTAAATCAGTATTATAAATGAGTCGTACCCAGGCAAAAAATGCACCAAAGTTAACTTTCCTGCTTGTCCGGCTAGTCTAATGTCGTCTGTGACATTTATCAACGCGGTACATATATTATGATGTGATCTGAATCCTGATTGATAGGCAGTTAACAAATGGTGTTTGTTAATGTGTGGGTACATTTTTTGATGCACTAGGAATTCTAGTGCCTTAGAAAGATACGGAAGTATAGTTATAGGTCTAAAGTCATGTAAATCTTTTGCTAGTCTTTTGTTAGGTACTGACGTAATAAGTTCAAGTTTCCACAGTGAGGGATACTGTCCGTTCATAAGTGAGAAGTTGAATAAGTCAGCTATTGTTGATATAAAATTTCTTTAAAATGTTTGTATTATTAATATTGAAATTTTGTCTGTACCCTGTGCTTTCGATTTTATTCTCATTACTGATTTGTATACCTCACGATGAGTCAAATGTGCAAAGTAAAAAGTACTGCCATCATTATAGTCATTATTATAATTACTTGCATTAGAGGTATAAATGTCGTTTATAGTTTGTATTCTAGCCATCTTGTTAGTTAAATTAGGAATGTGAAGAAATTATTCATTGAATTGATTGGGACTGATGTTCTTTTGGGTAGTGTATGTCCCACTCCCATCCTCCGCAGTTCCATCCGTAGTTTTTTGGGTGCTGGGCTAGTATTTGAGAGTGAAAGGGAAAAGTCCATTATAGCTTTCCTAGTGGTTTTGGTACATTTATTACACATACATTTATACTCTTCAAAATTTATGTTGCCTGTAAGTGGCTTGATTTTCAACTCTCGTTTAAATTTCGCATATGCTTGGTCACGTCTCCTCATCAATAACCTAATGTAATTAGTCATCCAAGGCACAGGTGGTCTACCAGCACGTCGAGTTTTTACCGGCGCATGTTTATCGTACAAGTCAAGGATCATATTATTAAAAAGATGTAACCTGTCATCAGTGTTTAATTTATTGTTGACCAGGTACCAGGGCATGGATTGAGCGTCAGCATTCAGTTTGTCTGTATCAATGGATTTAATGTAACGATATGTGATTACCTTAGGTGCAATTTTATCCATACGCATTGAGTAGAATATGTAAACATTATCATGATGCGAGATTCCGAGGACCGTGATTTGTCCAGAAGAGATCAATTTATTAGAGTTTAAAGTATATATATATGAACGATCCACATATGCGAGGTTGCGGTATGATGTGTTACGTCTAAGTGACGTGGCATCATATTGTATGGAGAAAATAAAGTCAGTAATTGTGAGGTTTCATTGTTGCTACTAAGTAAGTCCACGTTAAAATCACCCATTACCATTATATGTGCATAGTTGTGCATGTGCTCAGTCAAGGCAGTCTCAAGGGCAGTAAATCGACCAACTCTAAGTGGCCGGTACACTGGATATAACATAAGACTGCAGCGATAGTGGCTGGCTTTCAAGTACATTTTGAAGCATCATAACTGTTGAAAGAATTGTAGAGGAAGGGAGGGAAGGGAGCGATTGGTCAAGGTCACCAACAGACATGGAACATAGCTCTCTGAAACATATTGTAGTTGGGCTATCTCGCCCTTGTAAAATATTATCCGCGCACATACAAAAATATGAAAATAATTAAACTTACCATTACCCGAGATCTTGAGACTTGAGTTGAGCTTGTTAGCACACACAAAAAAAACTAGCCCCATGGCTTCTTTGGTGCTGACTGACAGCTCACAGCTGACTTCTGACAGTCAACATTTAGGTATATACCTAAATTTTTACTGTCAGAAATGACAGCTGCTAAACACATATTTTTGCTGATCATCTGGTTCGGCGTAGGGATACGTAGTTTGGTCTGGTAACTTTTCAAAACTGTCAGTCAGCACCAAAGAAGCCATGGGGCTACTTTTTTTGTACACATCCCCATACATGCATTTTAGAACTTAGTAAATTAATAACAATAATTAACACACACAATATTATATCAAATACCACAATAAAAACAAATGAAACCCTGGAATAAAAATTACGAAATTGATTTTTGGACTTAGTAAATTAATAGCAATGAATAGAACATAGAACAATGAATCAATACCATACTAAAAACAAATAAAAATGATGAAAGATACAGAATTAAAAAAGGATTTTTTTAAAAAAAAAGAGAGAGAAGCTATAAATTGTATTTCCAGATGATTCACTGTGCCCTGGGTAGCTCTTCCATGTATCTTATGTGCAGCTTGTGCGTTTCAGTCTTGGCAAAAATGCGTCCATCTAAATTACATACGTTTTTCAAACCAAATTTCTGTATAGCTGCTAGTAGTAAGATCATACGCTCAGCAGTTAGGTCTTCCTTACAGTTATTCCTGACCCAGCAATATGTTGTTCCACACGAAAGACCTCACTTCGTTTCCTGTATGAAACAAACTTCACTGTGATAGACTTGGGTTTGCTTCCTGAAATTTTGCCTGCTCGGTGACTACGGTCGATGTCATCAACAGTCACATGTGGTAGATTGAGTTTATTCTTAATAACATCTAGCACCAAAGAGTACGTGTTCTCCGAGGTGTTTTCAGCAATACCAACAAATCTCAGGTTGGATCGTCTTTGGTGTGGTTCCAATTCATCTTTAGAAAGGACAAGTTCACGCTTTAGCTGATTATGATCAGCATCTCGTTTCTTAATTTCTTCTCTCAGCTTCTTGATTTAATCCATATTAAAATCAAGTAGGTCTTTCAGTTCTTTCACTACTGCAAGGGTCACTGATTCAATTGTAGTAGCCACTTGATTATTTAATACATCCTTCGATTGTAGCGCTTCATTGACGCGCTCTTGCACTAAGCTAGAAAGTTTGATGTTGTAAAAGCTTGTCTTTTTGGCAATGTTGTATCGGCGAACAAAACAAAATGCATTCAATTAGTTCTTCAATAGTAAACAAAGACACATTCACAAACAGAAAACAAAATACAATTTAGAATGAACTATATTAGACTTTTAAGTGTGTTTAGGGTACTAAACTGCAATCAGCACCTGGTTTAATACAAATTAAAAGCATGAGCGAAAGGTGACCGGTTACTCACAATCCGCCATCTTGAATCTTCATCTTGAATCCTGAATCTACGGCTCAATTACTTTCTTAGAGTCTTCAAATACTTTTTTATGGCACTCTATTAATAGTTTTAACTCATCATACAATTAACATATACTATATATATATATATATATATGATTTATTTATTATATATAGGCCTATATAATTTATAATTATAATCTATATATAATATTACGTTTATAATTTTACTATATGGGTTAAGGCTTCACTATTTAAAACTTCTAAACTTTGATAGGCATGATAATCATAGGCATAAATAATTATATTTAAAAAAATAAATATTTTAAATTGCTTTGTTAGAACTCCAGAAATGTATGTCAAAGGAAATATTGGTATTCTGAAATACTAGTACCCTTTGAATATTTTGAATATTATTATTATTATTATTATTATTATTATTATTATTATTATTATTATTATTATTATTATTATTATTATTATTAGCACCGCTTCTTTTTATTATTATTATTATTATTATTATTATTATTATTATTATTAGCACCGCGTCTTACTAGCTGTTCGGGTTATACGCAATTTTGAATATTAAAATTTTTGGGACGCATCCTTGGTGTATAAGCTTTCATATTTAAAAATGTATTGGTTATGATTGCTGAAATAATCGCTTCACGATTTAAATATATAGATGTGTTGATGGCATCTTCTTACTAGAACAAAATCCTAGATTCATCGTAAATTTATAAAATCTAAGCTGCGGGTACAGATTTGAATCGAGGTCATCCGGTTTACGCACTGACCACTTTAACAACAGAGCTATTCAGAAACTCTTTCTTGGAATTGTGTCATTTAACTTTATCGTCATCTAGGTTCAAATCCCAGTACGGGTGTTATTATTTATTTATCTACACAATCACTCCATCGGAATTTAAACCAAAAAGACTCGTATTTATTTAAATAACAAAACATGTTTTTACTTAATGCTTTTTGTGACAATTCGTGTCATAAATATTACTAAAAAAAACTTGTACAAACGTCTCTTAATACTATAAAATAAATGATTATATTTACAATTTTTTCTGTTATTAAAAATATGATTAAAATGCTACCGAGTGAAAGTAGAACATATCAGCAAGATATGGGGGTAGATATGTCTGTTACTCCGTGATACCATCGGGCTTGGACTCAGCTTCCTTCTGACCAGTAAAGGCTTCCCAGCTCTTCTGTCTGAATTTGGAGATTCTGGAAGGTAAGTTTGCCACGGATGAAGGGAGATTCACCAGGAACGAAAACACACCCTTCACTCCTTTGTTCCATCCGTCTTTGAGGCAGTAGAATACCTTTTCCCTCTTCGGAATCTGGAGCAATACAAGGGACATTTTGGAGGGGGAGCAAGTGGCGTGCTGTGGAGTGTTTCCATGGTAGGTACGTGTAAATTAACTAAATGGATGGAATTATGTTTGAGGAAATGCACCAGCCTTTGCGTAGAGAGAGTAGGAAATTATTTAGGTTGAAAAAACCTCAGTAAATCCAATAAAAATTTAAATCCCGATATCCCCCCTTCACTGGCAATCCGGTTTTGAAGATGGCCCCACACTACTTGGCAAATATCAAGGCTGGTATTGTTCAGTATTTGGGCTAATCTTAGGCAATTAACTAACAAGTGGGGCACTGCAAGTATTACAAGCCCAGTATTTTAACAAGTACTTATCAAATAATGCTGAACAAAATCTGGTCTTCCCACTCATGGGCGCCCACCCCCTTTATCACTCTGCAATATTTCCTTTTATTTATATATATATATATATATATATATATATATATATACATGTTTAAAAAAAATTAATTTGTGTATTTGGGATTTGGCTGCAATTTTCTACTAACAACTTTGAATTATCAATATCCCAGTTAACGAAAATAAAAATGAAAAAATGTAGATTTCCTCTCATTTCCTCTTTAACAGCTTTATTTTCATTTTTGTCTGTTCAATAAACTTGTGAAAAATATAATGTTTCTTTTCAATGGGTTCAGCTAAAACTAAAATTTATTTTTTTGTTATTTTTCAGAAACTTTTATTTTTTGCTAAAATTGGCTCTTTAAACTCGTAACTTGAAATTTGAAACATATAATTATAATTATGTTCAGATGCTCTAAAATTCCCTCCGAAAAGTTTAAATTTCTGAAATTTTATCTCTAGGGGGAAGGGGTGTCACACCCCCACCAGATGGGACGGGACTTTATTCCGCTTTCCAATTGGAAATCCCTTGCTCCCACACCACTGGTGATGTTCTCTTGCCATGCTCGTGAGAGTCAACAAAAATGGATCGTTAAAAGCTTCTTTTAAATTTCTTCATACGTTGTTTTGTGTGGGGGTTACCTTCTTATTTTATGGCAGCAGCACCAGAACTTCAAGAAATTCGAATACTAATCACGAAGGTATCACGTGTATAGTTAATAGTGAGAGAAGGGGGTAGATGCTGGCCGTTACTTAGAAATGATGGCCGATGTTTCCTGATTAGTGTGGGAACCACACCAAGTTCCTGGGACAGTCCCTGGGCCAGCCAACTATTGGCCACCTTTGACTCGGCAAGTGCCTACAAGTATTGGCGCAGCCCCACACTTTGGTTGGCCATTTCTCATATTTGTCAACGGTGACCAATGCGTCCCAAGTAGTGTGGGGCTGCCTTCCCACGAGAAGGATGTGTCACACCATGCAATCACCGATGTGGGGCAGAGCTTTATTAAAACCGTACCTAATAATAAGCTCTCATACATACACTCTGCCCCCATTTGACCATTCACATATAGGCTCTTTTCTACGTATTACACTTGGGAATGTATTTCCGTTGATACTTAGAGTGTACTACCGAATGACGAGAATATACCACAGGCACTGTTTACTCTAGCTCTGTCCAGCTAGAATAGGCTCCATGATACGCCACTGGGAGGAGCTTTTCACACACACACAAAAAAAGGAAAACGTATGCTTTAATATATCACTTCCTCCTCCTCCGACCTTATTAACCTATTTTTATCAATCAGTGTTTCGTAATAAGCTTTATAATGTACAGTGAAAACAGTGTTGAATTCATAAAATAGTCAGGGTTAAAAAGGGGTTGGGGGGAATGATAGATATCAAATAAGTAAAATTTATAACAATGATTTGATATCATATTCAGAAAAATTGAAAAATGACACCTGGACACGGGAATCGAGCCCGAGACCCTTGACTTAGTAAGCCAGCGCTTCATCCATTGAGCTATCCAGGAATCAGCCTATGTCTAGGGTCATGCCTTACAGTATGAGTGAAGAACGACCCTGGGCAAAGGACGACTCCCGGATAGCTCATTGGTTAGAAGAGCATTGGCGTACTAAGCTAAGGGTCCCGGGTTAGATTCCCGTGTCCAGGTGTCCTTTATCAATTTTCAGAATATGATATCTATATGGAGTAATCCTCACTAAAAGCATAAATAATAGCTTTGGCTATTTGATTCTTAATTCGTTGATAAATAATTATGTCCAAACCATAAACACAACCCTACAATATAACTCATTATACAGGGTGGCCCCCGGAAAAGTATCCCGCCTCCTATATCCAGCAGTCACCTCACTCTGAATTGGAGGAGGTCAGTCCCCTCCCACCCATATTGTGACATGAAGAATGAGCAAGTAAACTGCTTGTCTAAAGCTTTATTGGCTCATTCTTTATGTCACAATATGAGTGGAAGTGGATTGACCTCCTCCAATTCAGAGTGAGGCGCCTGTTGAATATAGGAGGCGAGCTACCGTTCCATGGGCCACCCTGTATAAGTGCTACCAAACTCTTAAAGATTAAAGATTTAAAAAATACAGTATCCAAACAGCTCTCATCATTAACATAGCATATCTGCTGATGATGTGGGGATCAGTGCTCGAATCTCGGTCGGGTCTACTGAGGAGGGTTTTTCCTCTTTCCTTTCACGTAAATAGAATAGTTACAATATTGCGTATAGCCTGAACAAGTATCATATTGAATATCTCGTTTCTGATCCTACCACTAGTCCACTCTAGTATCTCAATTATGGATTACCTTATTATATTCCCCCCACCCCAAAAAATTATTTATTAGGGGGTGGATGGAGGAGTTACAAACTCACACAGTATGTCTGAATTTAAGGTGTGTACGTGAATTTATTATTCATGCAGTTGCACCCGCCTCAGTGACGTAGTCGGATACCACGCTAGTTTCGTGTTGAACTATACTGCCGAGGACGGGGAGTAACAGGTTCAAATCTCGGTCAGCAGAACTGGGGTGGTTTTCCTAAATGGTTTTCCACTTTCCCACCACACAAATTTGGGTTCACTTCCTCTAAATTCAATCTTCCCAATTCCTAACCCATTAGTGTAATTAGTACTTAAGCGTATAACCCGAACGGGTAGTGAGACGTGGGGATAAATAATAATAATAGTAATAATAATCTTGCAGTTTCAATAAAAAAAAAATATTTTTTTTTGCCAAAGTAAATAAAATATTGCTACAGTGGATAGGATTAGTTTAATTTTCTAGATATATCAGTTTCAACAGTTCTTAAACAATTATATTGGGCATGGTGGAATTTGACCAGAAACATTTAAATAAAGATAAAAGGTTCAAATTTAACAATGCTTATTAAGGACATTCAAGAACTATTGAGATAACTATGTGTCTAAAATCAAACCAAACGTAATTACTGAGGTAATGTTTTATTTATTTTATTTTTTTCAACACCACTTCTGGCTATCCGTTCGGGCTGTGCGCATATGTATTAATTACTTTGCTGTGCTAAAGATCAGGAAGGTATATTTTCAAGGATGTTTACCCACATATGCGTGGAGGGAGAGTAGAAATCCATCTAGGAATAACCATACTCAGTACACTCAACCGGGATTTGAGCCCCGATCTCCCTGACATTGAGAGTCCAGTTTATTGCGAGTGTGACGCCTGAGACCATACAATCAGTGAAACTGGTTTGAGCCTACTATCTGTATAAAATTACCTTAATTTATATACGGGGGAGGGGGGAAATATTTGATTGATTTTTAGCAAACACTTTTATTTTATTTTAAAAAATCATAAATACTCGTGGTTGGATGAGAGAGGACGCGAGAAAAGACCTGTGTTTTTGCAATTTGTTTGGAGAAAATAAATAAAGCATATAATTTATGTTTCTTCACATGTTGATATCATCAGTTCTTGAATATCCATAATGAGCATAGTGGTCACCCTTGACAGATATTCAAGAAATGTTGAGGTCACCATATGAATAAAACTAAATTCTATGTTTGTATTGGAGAAATAATTTATTTTGACCAAAAAAAATGTTTTGCCATGAAAAATGCGAAAGCAATGGATCTTTATCGCATTCCCTTTCATCCCACCTTAAGGTATTTTGATCAAGACCACGGGCTGAGTAGACTCAAAGATAACCATCCACTAAAATTCTATCGCAATTTGTTCTCTATGTGTTTACCTCGGCATCCTCGGTAGGTTTAATGCCCTTGAAGATTATGAGGGCGGATTCGTGCATACGGACATACAGGTCCGTCGTCTCTTCCTGGTCTTGCCACAGTCCTTGAGTCACCGTGAAGTACAACAGACCACCTGCCATGGCCGCCTTCATCAGAAACTGACACAAACAAGCAAAGTAGGCATTTGTTGTAAGTTTCACAGTAAATTATATTACTCTTATTATTGACACTTGTTTTTAATCGCCGCGCCTTACTAACCGTTCAGGTTATACGCGTATATAATGATTACTATTGGTGACCTGGCGGTCTAGGGGTAAGGTGTCAGATTGCTGTGTTGGTGGTACGGGGCTCAATCCTCGGTCCCGGCACAGATTTATCTGATTGCCAAACCCTTCCTTAACCTCTGACAAGACTTGTATTATTCACAGTTTGTGAATGTGGGGAATGCCAGGGCTCCCCTGTAGTTCGGACCCCACGTTAAACTGTATGTCCTCCATTTCATCTCGCAATCACCCTACCATTACATATTAACGTAAGTGCGTACAACCCGAATGGGTAGTAAGACGCGTTGATGATAATAATAATAATAATTACTATAGTGGGATAGGAATGAGAAAGGAAGCATTTTATAGATGGCCTACCCTCATTTGCTTGGAAGTAAAGTGGGAAACTATTTATGAAAAACCATCGTTAGTAGACCCGACCGGGATTCAAACCTCAATCTCCCCGTCTTCGGCATGCCAGTTTAATACAAGAGTGACGCCTTTGACCATTCGGCCACTGACACTTTGTTGAAATTATTCTAAGAATTTGTGCATTATCATATAAAGTCAAGAATGTAATCATGAAAATGTTTGCCCTCTAGATTGATAAATCTTTGCGTTTTGTATGCTCATGGAATCAACAATTGGGTTTTACAATAATGTATTTATGCCTGTCTGTACCTCTATAATATAATATATGGGTATTAAAAGTTATTTTATATTTTGTTTAAATTTGGTACTTAGATGTGAGATTTTGATTTGATCATGATTTTGAATCTAGTCTTAAAATTAATTATAGTTTACAAATGACTGATTTTTTAAATCTTTAAATTTTCAATAGTATTGTTATTATCATCACCGCTTCTTACTACCTGTTCGAGTTATACGCACTTAGGTTAATGTGTAATCAATGGTAGGGTGATTGTGAGATAAAATGTAGGACCTACAGTTTAACGTGGGATCCGAACCATGGTGGAGGCTTGGCATTCCCCTTTTTGATAATAGCTCAAACAATTGTTTTCCAATATGTCTTTGTGGAGTGTTTTACCTGACAAAGTAATGTATTTTCATGTGTTAATGAATGCGGGCTAGAAAAATGAGTTTTGAAATGTTTTGTATGTTTTAAATTGACAAAAATGTTAAATACATTTGCGAAAAATTTCGAATTTTCAAAAATTAGTGATCAGCAAACTATGCTTAAATAAATTAGTTTCCAAAAAAATAGTTTACAATGCTATTTGTCATGACCATCACTATCCATATATAATTTACATTTTAAACAAAATTGTTAAAAACATTTTTTTTTAATATATAAAGAATGAATTAACAGTACATTATCCATAATAAAAGGGATAGAATCAAAATCACACAAATTCATATAAATATCAAATTTGATCAAAATCTACAAAATCATTTAGTATGAAGTCCCAGGAATATACAGACAAACATGAAGACTGTTACACATGGAGACAGACAGAATTGTTAGTCCCAACTTTTTGCGTTTGTTGGGGCACGTAAAACGTCAATATCATCATAATCTGGAGGTCGTAAATTTCACAATTTCTTTTAAATGAGAAAAACAATAAGTTGACCTATCGTGACATTATGTGCTAAATCTATTTACCACCCCATGGATGAATCCAAGCGAAGTGCAAGACTTTCGTTCCTCCATCCTCTCTCCCCTCATCCCCTTGCGCTCTCTCAACGAGACTTTTTTTTATATCTATTTAAAACTTTTACAAAATAGTTCCTTTTAAAAACTGGCAGCATACAAACATATAACAAGACGAGCCCAGGGGAGAGATTCACTTAAGTCCAATCTCTTGTTTGTGCAAGTTACAAGGCCTGTAGTAAAGCCCAACGTAAAAGATGTTTTGTCATTTTTATACAATATTACAGACTAAGACCTTTTTAAAAAAATATCAACCACTATTTTGTGACATCAGGAAACCGTTTCTAAATAGTTTCTACACATTCACTGTATAACTTAAATCGTATACAAATTGATACTGAAAATTTGTAGATTTTTATATGATAATTTTGGTAGTAGATTATTATTTTTTAATTTGTTTGGTAAAACTCTATAAATATGTGTTTTTTTCCTTGGAATACTTTTTATAGTTTGACCATTATGGCATATTCTCTATGTAAAACTTTATTTATTTTTATTTTATGAAAATTATTTGGCTAGAACTTCAGGAATCACTGTCGAAAGTACTGTAATGTTTTAAGTTTAAAAATGTACATAAAGTATAAAATTATTTCACATCACAGTAATTTTCATGAAATATGTACAGTACATATTCTTCTATTACCTTATTTTATCGGGCTATTACTTATTTGTATCCTTCAAACTAAGTATATATTTGTTTATTTACGTGCGCCTACACCCCCACCTTATCCTTCCCTAAAGTAAATTCAGGTTCCGGTTATTATTCATCCTCCTCATCACATCGCTTCAGGCCAGTCAGTTCTAGTCGCAGCAACACCCGGAGATTACACACTCCCAGAGCGACTAATCGAAGGCAGCTCCCTACTCACCCAGATCCCTTTGCCGGCGACTTGCAAGGCGCTGATCTCCACCCTATCAGGGCACTTGCACGGCTCCGGGGGACACAGTCGCTTCATGTCCTCGGGGGTACACACCCTAATGGGAGCAATCCTGGACGGGTAGAACAGAGGTTCGGACGAGCTTGTCTTGGCACACGCGTTGTCCTGGCGGGTGTTTGGCACCTGTGACACGCGGCAGCATACTTCATCATATTGATAAGATTTTCTCAACGAGTCCTGGGGCTCGGTTCCTGGCATTGCCTGATTTATTTATTTTTATCCTCGGTTAAAATTGAGGGTTTTCCCTTTCACGGTTATGGTCGGAAGACTGTATGTTGCATGCATGTTTAGAATATAGTTAGTTCGTAAGTCGTTTGTTTATTTAATAAGTCGGTTAAGAGCGTAAGAACCTATTTCCACGAGCGTAGTTAGCAGCGCTGCTGTCACTCTGATAATATTAAACCCATGTTTCCTTCTAAGATGTCAATAATAAAATCACATTTTGAGCCATTTTGGACCCCCCCCCCCC
>CABFVX010002849.1:20916-32528 GCA_902151425.1 Timema shepardi | reverse complement strand
CCTCACCATCCTCTGCCTCTAACAGGAATAAAGATGATTTTCATGCATTATGTAAATTGCTGGTAGTTATTAAAGAGACTTGTAAATTAATGGTGCGAAATAATTCACAATAAAAATTGTGGTACATTAAATATAGATTTATTATATTTAACTGGAACATTTAAAAATTCATATCATCATAATATATTTTTTAATTTACTCACGATTCATCCTCCCCCATTCTTTCCGGTATCTCTCTGTATTACGTAAGCATTGTTTGGACCTCCCTTCCCCCTTAAGGTAGTTACGTAATACTTGAATTTGGAATAAACTTTCTGCACAATGATTCTCATGACCTTGTTTTTTCTTGCTTATTGCTGTGTTCAGTTGAACTGGAATCCCAAACGGCTGGTAGTATCTCTATCTCACTAATAACATTTCCACATCTAAGCTCTCAAAGGTTTGTTGGGATGCCATTTTATAGTAACTAATAAATAATACTGTAATTGTTAGCCTAGCACAATGACACGTGGTTCTGTTTTGAAAGAGTCGCGCGTATTTCTGCCACACGCGGAAACAGGACCATTTAATGTGATGTCTCTACACTGGCAGCACTGCTAGGAAACGCCGCGGTTAATCGCGAGGACGGGCGATCGTGCGTGGCAGCGTTTCCTAGCAGCGTTGCTGATTCAACCGCACACGCTCGTGGAAAAACAACAATATAAAACAAGGTATCGTCAAGCAGCACTGCTAACAGCCGTGGGACAGCAGCGCTGCTAAATACGCTCGTGGAAATGGGCTCTTAATAATAAAAATAAATTAATAAAAATCAGTGGAAAAAAGTAAATGTTTGACACAAAAAAAGAGATGCAGCCAGGGAGTCAACGAATTTGTTTCGATACGATATAAGTACTACATAATGCTGCGTAGACTTAATCACATAATATGATAAATTTATGTATCAATAATAAATCTGTAAATGTAATTCAAATATGTAATTCGCCTATATAAACCCTTGTAAACCGAACAAAGGTGCATTTAATAAAGGCTTTATCCAGATTGAATTTTATCTCGAGATAGGAGGAGGTGTCAGGGTGAATATCTACATATTATCACTGGAGGACTGAAACAAAAAGTATTAGCAAATATTATTTTACATAAAACATAAAAATATGCTAATATACTTGGTGTCTTTAAAACAAGTCCTGACTCTGTAAAAGTTATCGTTAGTAATGTGTTTGTTATTTTCATTCAAAAATGAACTTCGAATCATTATTCATGTTTTCTTTCTCTTTTAATGCCCAAGCTGCAAATATAATTTACCTATTAAACTGTAAGACCCAGGATGTAAAAAAATTACAAATTATGACCGAAAAAAATTCTTAGTCAAAATAACATGTCATATAATTTGTTTGAAAAACAAACTACTAGCCTACGGTTAGAGAAAAGGTTTTTAATTTATTCGCTAGTTAAATACTCTCTGCGTGCTTGAGACAAGTGTTTACGAATGAAGGTGTAGGCAGCCGTAAAATGGTTCAAAACCTCTACTCTCTGAAGAGTCTAGTAGCTGAAAAACCTTAAAATATAGGGAGTTGTTTATGTATAAAATATTGTCAACCCAGAGAGATCAGGTCACTGGTACATCCCATCTACAATAGGAGAGGTGGTGAGGGCCAGCAGAAGGCTCTTAATTGTAAACATTTGCTTAAAATAACAAACATCAACTTATCCTAAAATTATTATTATTTCATTAGTCATTCTATAGTTTCTATATTTATTTCCAAATAGGTTGGAATTAGTTATTTTCAGTCAATTTCGCAATAAATAATCTTCTGCTAGCGGTCATTTACCACCTCTCCTACCATACATAGGGGGCAGCTAATATTCGTCCCCCTTATCTCGTTTTTGTATGTTAACTAGTTTAGGGTAGGATGGGACTTGAGCTAAGGCTTGTATTTTTATCATTTTAAAAGAAAAATACTCTTTTGGTCAAAATAAATAGAATATTGCTAAAGTAGAAAAGTTTGGTTTAATTTTCTACAAATTGTAACCGTAAAACTTTTTGAATATTTGTCGTAGGCTTCGCCTAATTTGGACAAGACTTTAACTTTTCATTTAAAAAAAACTCTAGATAAAACACCTGGCGCTCATAGCAAATATTCAAGAACTATTCAAATTAACAGATTTGAAAAGTTATTCTAAACGTAACTTACTCAATAAAATAATACTTGGTTTATTTTGTCTAAAAGGATTTTTGTTGTAAAAATGCAAAAATACTGACCTCACCAAGCGATCACTTCTATCCCACCGCAGCCATCGGATAAAAGTTTTTGTTTGTTTGTTTTTTATAACCACGTCTTACTACCTGTTCAGGTTATATGCATTCATGATAATTACTCTAATCAGGTAGGAATGAGTAAGGAACCATTTTATAGGTAATGTACCCGCAATTTCGTGAATGGAGAGTGGGAAACCATTCAGGAAAAACCACCCGGCCAAGATATCCTCATCATCAGCATGCCAGTCTAGCACAAGAGTAACGCCTTCAAGCGTTTGGCCACTAAATCAGGTCCCAAGCTATTACTGTTTGTATCGGAGCAGAACCCAAGAGCACATGTCACAGCTACGGCCACAATACAACAAATATACTCGTGCCCAACTCACCAGTTTCTGTATGGCTTGTGGTTTGAAACATTCCTTCCCCCTGTAAGTCGCCTTGACGCCCGCTGGCACCCTCTTTCCGCAGGACTTGACCATGGGCGCCACCGGTATGTCACTTTGGGGCTTAGCCCCGGGTGAAAATTTGGTGAAAGTTGGAGCCCCAGGTATTGTCTGAGGTGGGAGACACTGCGGCTCAGCCAAGTGCTTAGAACCCTGTAACTTAGCCACTGGCTTGGAACACTGTGACTTAGGCTCGGACTTGGAGCACTGTGACTTAGGCTCAGACTTGGAGCACTGTGACTTAGGCTCAGACTTGGAGCACTGTGACTTAGGCTCAGACTTGGCGCATTGGGATTTAGGCTCGGACGTGGAGCACTGAGATTTTCCTCCAGTCTGAGAGCCCACCACGGGGTTCTTCTTGAAAGGTTGTGACTTGTTTTTAGGCTGTCCGTTGCCACCATCTTGGCCACCACTACACTGCGATTTTCCCCTGACGAAGTAGGCCTCCTGTATCGCCTCTTGCTTGACCCAAAATGGCAATCGACCTGCCAGGATATACTGGGCCACGTGGGACTGACCCGATCTGGAGTAGAGCTGGAACAATTTTAATGACCTATAAATACTCCATATTAGGTACTGTACTTTAATTAACATTTCCTGATGAAGGTACATTGCAAACATATTGTGTAAGATATTGTGCCGTGAGAACACCCGAAACTGTACACAATTTGCTTTATACAACTAATTGCAATATCTTGTACGTTGTAGGAAATAAATCAAGTCTTATTTCGGGTATTTTTACTGAACAACATTTGAGTGTAAATATAGGTAGCTTTGTCTGCTATGCGATTAATTTTTTTAATAATGATTTCTGTAATTTATTAACAGCCAAATCGTAATCAAAACAAATATTTATAAATTAAAGCTCTTAGATATTAAATCTCAAGTTTAGAGGTTTTTGACTATTTGAAAAGAAAAAAATCCAGTTGAAAAATTATATTTTATTCATAATAATTTCCAAAAGGAATGATCTTGTGACCAGTCAATTTTATCAAGATTTGTTGTATCATTTAATACTCAACATTATGTACGAGAAATTGTGTCGTGTGTACAGGGCTTAAATGTCCACTCTTTGGCATATGTAAGCCTGTTTTATAAATTTCGGATCAATAATATTCTTAGCCCGTAATTATTGTAGAGACCATGAAAGTTTTATTTTATTTTAACTTTCTAAGGAGCAGCGTTATGGACGGTCGCAGAGAACTTATCAATATTAGACAAATTAATAGACACATTATAACCTGTCTGACATCGTTTTCTAAATTTGGCCCATTTTAGTTTTCTTGCTTTTGCTAATTATTCCTAGAAAACTTTCCTGAATACATGCGATCGTTGTTTTAATTTAAATAGAACAACATAAAAAATGTGTTGCTATTACAAATTTTGCAGAAATGGTTTTCTTTAAATTAGATTTACTGGACCCACATAGGTTCTCACATGGTCTAACACGTCACTCTAGTGTTTGATGGGATTTATGATGACTAGGATATAGATCAACCCCAGGTCGGGTGTACTGAACGTTTGTTTTCATAAATATGCTTCCACTCTCCTTCCAATCAAATGCGTTCATATTTCTTCAAAAAATTAACATTATTTATTTATAGGCTACTCCACTTACGTAATTAATGTATACGTATATCCATAACGGCTATTAAGACGTGGTGGCCAAAAATTAATTTAGTGGACAAAAAATATAAAACTTTCTCATTGGTTGAACATATTTCACATTATTAATTATAATTTAAATATCTTAAGGTGGAGTTGTAAGGAGCGTGAGAAAAGGCCAGTGTTTTTGCAGTTGTTATGTCTAGGCCTAGCCAAAAAACACTTTTTTGACCAAAATAAATAAAATATTGCTTCTATACGAAAAAATAGGGTTTAAATCTCTTCAGATGGTGATATCTACATTTCTTCAATATCTGTCATGAGTAAAACAGCATTAGATGAGAAACTTTTTAAATGAATAAAAAAATGTCATTAATTTCCTGTACACATTTGAAAAATATTTAAGAATTTTTGAGATCACCATGCCAATAAAATTAAACACTATGTTTGTACTGAGAAATATTATATTATTTTATAACAATTTTTTCTATTAAAAAAATCAGCAAAAACACTCCTTTTCTCGCATCCCTTTCATCCCCATTTTAAGAACATTGATAATATAGATGATTGTCTTTGAAGGATTTTAGGCTTGTGTTTGAATAAAAACTCATGTTTTCGAGCTGGAACCACGTTGAAAAATTAACGTCTAGCTTTTCGGCTATAGTTTAAACAGCCATAATCTGAGATGAATGTTGAAACAAATTGTTTAGACGAGAATATGAGGTAAATTACAACTGAATCCCCAGTCAAGTCTATAAATTGACAACAAATTATTGTTCAAACAACTTGTTTCGTCATTCATCAAATATTATGGTTGTTAAAACTACAACTGAAACGTCTGAAGTTATTTATTTAACGCAGCTTAAGCCCTTAAACATTAGTTTTAATATAGAGACTGTAGGCTAGACCTTCAAAAATCTCAAATGTTGATATAATTAACCTCAACGCACACAAAGTGGTAAAGAACTAAGTAGTGTTGATAGCATTTAATACTTACCATGGTTTTGCTGTTTGACTTATTTGATTACTGCTATAATTTTGAATTTATTCAATTGGTTAATCTGAAACAAGATTAAAGTATCATAATACGCGAGACAAATTTAGACTATCATTTTGTGAATAATGTTGCTCGGATATCACCTTACCACCAACAAGAAAAGAGTTCATGATTTTCACGTCATTGTTGCTTCCAAAACCTCGAGCAGTCATTATAATATGAAGAGTACGTCGAGGTTCGTTTATAAAATATATAAGGCTGGGGCACGTAAATACGAACCACCCGCAATAAAAGAGATAATGATTTTCACGCTATTATTGCCTCCAAAGCCTCGAACATTCATCATTTTATGAAGAATAAACCAAGGTCCATTTATAATTGATATAAAGCTGGACACGTAAATTCAATTAAATAGTTGCCATTATGGAACAAATATAAAACTTCCAGCTTTTAAGAGAATATTTATTTTATTATTATTTGTCAAAAACAAAACAAATGCTATTTATCACGAATTTAGATCCCGAAACTTTCTTGGTTTAATGTACCACTGTTCAACCTATACATAAGTTATTCCTATATTTATACAACATCCGAATGTGTTTATTAAACACTTTAGGAGTTATATTTTCCAAAAATGTCTAGTTTTTTCTTTGACTCTTTTAATTAATTGGGATTTATTGTAATCATTAATAAATACAAAAGTAAAATTGAAAAATTTTGAAATTTGTTTTATTTTATAATAAAAACTGTGGGAAGTACGATTGCAAAGGTTTTGTAAACCTTGTCAGCAATAATAAATAAACTGAAAAAAAAGTGTTTTTCTCTTTGCTCTTTTGAATGCTTTATTGAACATTTCTATTTTTATGATCAGAAACTTTTAAGTTATTAATACTAAGGCTTGTTGTTGATCCCACTCTTACAGTAAAGTGAGTTTTCTTATGAAACTCATGCAAAAATTGTTTTCAGTGCTAAACTTAAATTGAATACGAAGATATTTAGCGTAAATAAATTAAAAGTAATTCCCCAAAGCCAGTATTTATGGACTAAAGAAAAAGGAAATCAGTGAACAATATGTGGTCTCTACTGAATGGTGGATTTAGTGATTTAATTTTTTCAATATTTTGAGAGGTAGTTACTTCAAAATCATTAAATGTCACAAGCTATCTTTTCTTGAAATTACAAAAATGTTATATAAATAAATGTGTAGATTCTAAAAAAGAGTTACTTTGCTGACGGACGTAAACAAAAGCATCAGAAACACAAACGTCACTTTAACCGAAACAAAACAAGATAACGGTTGACAATAGGTATTTTTAGTGCGTTAGTATGGCATAAAATACAAGCTAGTAGGCGCTAAATCCCCCCCCCCACTCCCCCTCTCTGGTAACCACATAAGTTTTCAAATTAAAGACAAGCCAAGCCATGACTTGTTTAATGATAAACAAAAGCTACCTTCTAATTATAAAAGGGTTTTGTTTGTGCGCTTTTAATGGAAGGAGCTTTTTTAGAAAAAAAGTAAAGAAAAATAGCCCCCTCACTTCCTTTACCAAAAATAACAAAACACAACACACATAGAGCTAATCAAAAGCCGGTAAAAGTAATTGGTCCAGTAACAGCAACTGTCTTTCCTTTATTGAGTTGGTTTTGTGGGATTTGGGGAGAAGGGTCAGGGGGGACGCTGTGGTCGCCCTCTTTTATACCCTGTCCTTCATTTAAGAGACATTGGCTGGAATTTCAAGGAGAAATAGGAAAGTAAGGAGAGGGGGGCTGCTTTGGTACGCACGTAGAAAGAGTGGTTACAACGGATGAGAGAAATGACGTGGTCTGTAGGCTTTTAGATGCTGGGGTGGTTTAAGCCCCTCCCGTTCCCTCTTTCTTCCCCGTTATCTTCCATCTTTATTCCTTCATTTTCAAGATCCTTCTACTAAAGTATTTTTTACACACCTTTCATCATGGTGAAATGTCCGAAAAATGCTCCGTAGGGTGTCGCCATTAGGTCATAACTTTCCTCTTTTTATATATATGTCGCTGCAATACCATTTTGTTAACTTCCATCGCGTCTCGGGACGGGGGAAGGGGTAAACAGTTTTGTTTGACTTAAGAAAGGGGCATTTAAATAGTTACGTAAAAATCTCCTTGAAAAATAATTTTATCAAGCTACTTGTTTTTCAGATTAATCTGTTAATAACCATGGTGTTAAACATACTATATTTTTTTTAAGCTTGATAGCTCGTTAGTAAAGAGTTATTCATAGTTTAGTCGTCGTTGCAAGCTTCAAATTAACTGCAGAGATTTAACCTTGGTGGTCTTGGAGTAAAGTTCTTGCCTCATGACCCAATGTTTATGAGTTCAAACCCATCCTAGGTCGATGGATTTCTCTTGATCGATAAAAATCCATAGCACAACTTCCTTCGGAGGGAAAGTAAAGCCATAGATCCCAAATCAATTGTGGTATGTAAAAGAACCCTGGAAGGTTTCTGAAAATAACTTCCCCGCCAAAATTGGTAGGCCCTTTAGTTCTTGTTCATAAGAATGATCGTGTGTTGAAATAATAAATCCGTCAAGAAAGTTTACGTTAAATACCTAAAATAAATAAACAAAGCTGCAGACAACTATTTGGTATTTCAATTTTTCACAAATTTTCTTATATTTTGGTAGGAGCACAAATTATAATCACAATTTCAGCTAAAATCCAATTTAGGTAGAAAGAAACCATTATTACATTCATAAATTTACTAAAACAATTTCATATATTTATATGCCAAGTCATGCGGTCTCCAACTTTCGCTTTACATAAATTATATCATTACCTACGCCATAATAATTAAGGAAAATGTTATCAGTGTTCAACGCAAAATAATTATGGTAATATTTTATAAAAGTTATTTCCTACCAGAATTTCATAATACCATCCTACCATCTTATCATACCATTTGAACGTGAATAAATCATAATAGTACTATTAGTAGCCTTCTAAATGACTCAATCATATTTGACAAGTTTTATTTAGATATACTTATTCACAGGGAGTTTGAGACTAACATTAAACCAGAGAGGAACATTTATAAATAGCAGGTGTAAAACCACATTCCTGTATTTCTTGTTGAGATATGAACTTAGACCACAATATCTTTGGCATATGTGAGCCTGATGATTTAGACTGCAATATCATTACACTTTTGTTATTTTATAAACTACGGTTTCTACACATGTTTAAAAAAAAAAGTGGGTTACTCAACACTTGGAATAGGACTTATCATGAAGTCTCAACCCACTAGTAGTTAGATGGGTTTCAACCCAAGGGAAGATTCGATTATTTACCCTTACAGGATTGGATATGAAACCTCCCAGATGTGATTGGCCCAGAATCTAAATATTAGCGATATTGGCCCATAGATATATTTATTAGTGGTCAATCTATTTTTCAATTGTTAAAAAAAATCAAATTTCTTCATTATGTAACCATTGTAATAGACAAATTATTTTTAATGTTTGGTATGGAAAATATGATTAGTATTATGTTGATAAGAAATTAAATTGTAAATTTAAGTGGAAAGGATATTTTTAATGGTTGGTTGTATTACAAAACTATATTCACCTTAAACATTCAAAAATAGTATCCTAGATTTTTATAACTTATATATAATCCTGTAACAAATGTTGACAATAAATGAACAATTAGGCCTATGTATTATTTTTGAATGCTTAAGACGGAAGTTTTATATTACAACAAACTAGAAAAATCACTAACTTGCAACTTTACTTTAGAATATCATTTCTTATAAAAATAATAATATTATTATTTCTTTCTAAATTATCAGGAGTCTGTTCTAAAATAAATATATTTACGACACTCTTTAAGATTTCCATTGATATAGCAGGTATAGTGGGTTTTTTAATGTATTGAGATTTTACTAATAACCTATTTAAATTTCAAACAATACTATTGTTTTATTTTATATGTATAAAAAACCTCCATGATGGGATCCTGCAAGCGAGATAGACCGACTGAGTGGTCCCCACCATTCGGTGTTTATAGTGCCAATATTTGTGTATATAGGGTGTCTTGGTGTCAGCACAAGGAACCTTCCAGCCCTTAATCTCAGTTTTCTAGACTGGAACTGCTACCTTTTTCTTTCCTTCCTTCCTTTTTTCATTCAATTAGCTTCCCATTTGTCTTCATGAAACTGATTTTGACCCCGTTTCATACCCACTTCTTCGCGGATAAATGTTGGCAGCCCTGATATATCAAATCCGGGACCTCTGGATCTGTAGCCAGGAACTTTTACCAATAGACCAAAGAGGTGGTCTTTAATACAAGTATTAAGAGAGGATTCTCCCCCAAAATTTATTATTTTCAACAAAAGTTAGTATTATTTCTCTCCAACAAATTTTGTTTTTTCTCCTATATCTGAAGGGTATCAAGTAAATATCTCAATTTTTAGGTAAAGGAGTGAGAGAGTTGTTACGGTGCTCCGTACCATTCATTAAGAAAAAAGTAATGAAATATTGTTGAGTATCAAGCCCATCCTCCTCCTCTTGCCACTGGGAGACGATTGTTCTTGCTCCGCCCAGCGTGGCCTACACTACAAGCTGTTGCAGGGCAGTGGCGTTAGATTGAAGCTCCTGATTGATGATCGGCGCGCACCCCGACACACTGTGGCCTGGTTGCCAAACAGCGGCAACTACAGTGTAACCGACCTGAGAACAACCTTATCTTACGGTAGAGATGTAATAATTTCCCTTACAAATTTATCATAATCGTAAATCCTAGGAAAGGGGGAGGTATTAGTAAAGTATTCGTCTTCTTCTTATTCTGGGAATCTGTCCTGAGACAGGTACCAACTGGACATATTCCATTTTCTTCGGTCCTGAACATCTTCTTTCATCCTTTGATAGCTTCTTTCTTTCTTGATATATTTTATAATTCCAAACCTTCTTCTTCCTCTTTTTCCCTTTATCTTCCCCTCCATGATCCTCTTCATTGTAGTGCGTGGCCCAACCAAGACTTTTTGTCTTCATTATCATCCTTATCAAGCTCCTTTCTTAAAAAATAGGATAATAATAATGATTATTATTATTATGTGTTCTGTCCAACGACAGATCCATACCTTTTGTCGGTTAACTTAGACCACCAATGCACTCTCCTGTCCTTTGCATCCTTCTCCAGCTCCCACAATATTCTTATTCCCTTCAAGCCATCTAATATTTGAATCCTCCTGCTTCCTAAGCTCTTCTTTCCCTCAACCTTTCCTTTTATGACGTCGTGCAGAAGACCATTCCTCATAAGGATGTGTCCGAGCCAGTTTGCTTTGCACCGAAGAATCACATCCAAAATGGCTCTCTTTCCACCCACTGTTCTTAGGTCTTCATTTGTCACACTGTATCTCCACCTGATACAGTACAGATACAGTCTTTTCCAGCACCACAATACAATTTCTACAATTATTAGTTATTTTGCATCTTCCTTAGAGTTAAATTTTATGTTCTATTCAGCGCGATGATTCGTATGTAGCATTGTATTAATTTTTTTTTTCTCGTTTGCATCATCGAAGTATTTATTGGTAAAAATAACCTTTTAGAAACTACAAATGTTGCTTACTGTCGAAAATGGTTAATATCTATGAAAAGGGACAGCTGTAAATAACATGCTCTGGCAGATGATTTTTTAGCACTTCGTCTTACGACCTGTTCAGGTTATACGCTTATGTGCTAATTATGTTATTGGTGTTAGGGATGAGGAAAGTTATATTTAGAGTAAGTGATTCCACATTTGCGTGAAGGTAGAGTGGAAAACCACCCCCAGTACACCCGACTGAGATTCAAATCTATGTGAAATAGCGCCTTAGACCATAGGGCCACCGAAGTGGGTCGTATGAAAATTGTTTTAGCAACTAATATAGTATGTATTGATGGTGAGAGTTTACTCTAGTTTCCCACTCTACCCACTAGCAAAAGCGCCGTTTTCTATAGATTTTACCTTCATCATCCCTACTGTATTAGTTTAAATAAGTTCCGTTAGGGGTAGAATTACGTGGTTTGATCCCTCCCTCCCCCCAAAATATTATTTAATCTAATGTCCTACTCCAAATAATGTAATCCGTGGTTGTAAATTATCATAGATTTATTAAACATATATTAAACTTTGGTTAATGTTGGCTACACTTCGTTTATTATTTTTTTACCGGTAGGTTTTCTTGTTTCGATCCTACTCTGTGTGTGTGCATGTGCATGTGTGTGTGTGTGTGTGTGTGTGTGTGTGTGTGTGTGTGTGTGTGTGTGTGTGTGTGTGTGTGTGTGTGTGTGTGTG
>CABFVX010002849.1:0-14014 GCA_902151425.1 Timema shepardi | reverse complement strand
GGGCGGAAGAGTAGAGTGGTCTTGACCACCCCACCATCAACTTGGGTGCCACACTGGTCGCTCAGACAATGCGCGAACATCCATATTAATGAGTACAAGATCCAGACCATACTGCTCATCGTAATGGAGTCAAGTACTCCGTCATCTTATAAATATGGATGACTGAGGGATACATTGTTTTATGGGTTAGGATGAAAAGAAAAAGAAAACAGAGAAACTCAAACCACTAAATAAGTTTAAAGCTATTTTTCGAACCCTTCAAAGATGTTAACAGAAGAGAAAAGAAAAACAACATCCATTATAAAAGAAGGGAATGTTTTTAGAACCCTCAATATCTAAAAAGGATTTTAATTTTCCTCTCATTCTTACCACTTTAGTAAATGACGCTTTTGACTCTCTCCATAAAGTATTATAAAAGAGCCTTTTTTTATTGGCGTACTTAGCGAATATTTTTTAAATACATATCAGCACATGACTTGCAAAGAAATAGAATAGTTTGTTTAATTTTAAACACTTGGCTGTATCTCCAAGATATCTATTAACTGGATAGCACGACTTAACCTAGGAAAATACGTCTGATACCACAAAACCAAACACCTTATATTATTTACTACAACTCACTTACGGTAGTAGTGTCGGTAAGTGACAGATAGCAGAAGGTTATTTAATAGTAATATTGGCTGATCAGTTATATAATCATCGGTTATGTATTATTGTTCAGTTTAAATCTATAAGACACAAAATACAGCCCCCAGTCGTTAATTTATCACTGTGAAAGGGTAAACCCATATTTAACGAATGATAAATTTTCGTACATGTTGGAAGTTGAACTTGGGAACCTTAGCTCAGTAAACAAACACACTACCGACTGAGCTAAGATGTTGGATATATATATAGATATATATGAACTTTTTCAATATTTGTTGGTTTTTTTGTTCACCACTTCTTGCTACCCATCCAAGTTATCCACATATAAACATACATAAAATAACGCGATGTGTATGAGAAAGGTATAATTGGAATGTTCCTTGAATTTTATGGAGGTAAAATGTAAAATAATTTAGGAAAATACGTATTTCGTATACCTAAACCAAGACAAAATTAAAGCTCTCTCCCTCAAGTCATCCTGACAAACTCTGACAAAATGAGGCTGAAGCCTTAGACCATGTGTTCACCATTACAAGTAAAGCCTGTGAATTTATAAGTATTTTCTTATTGTTAATTGAAGCATCAAGCTATGTGTTTTTATAATATTATATCTCATTGAATATGAATAGTTTTATTGGCTGTCCTGGAGTCAGGGGTTCATTTATTGCCTGGTGAGATGAGAGGTGAGTTTTTATCACCAGCCAATCCAGGGGAATCTGTTTAGAACTAATTCTACTCATTATTCTCGTTTATAACAGAAATATTACGTTGTTGATAACAACCACCAGCACATTGTCATTAAAGGTACTGATGGTTAATTAGATCTTGGAGGAAACACTTTTTAACCATTTGTCATTTATGTATGAGTCAGAAGGTTGGGGTTTGAATATCAAAAGGGTGAAAGGGGTAGAACTGAAGTTTGATTTTTTTTAAATTAGACTTTCATTCTTTCTCCGAGTGAGTTCTAGTGTATTTCCTTGTAGAAACTTCATAGCATATAAAATTAAGTAGATAGTAAATCTTGTGTTAACATAATTGAATATCAACACATAGGCTGCAAAGCATTGGAATTACGTCACTTTTCTTCTGTAAGGACAACATTTCAAGTAAATTAGTCAAAATATGACACCTGAACACGGGGATCAAACCCTGTACCTTTGGTTTATAACCCCCTACTCTACCACTGAGATAGCCAGGATTTGTCCCATGCTCAAGGTCAGCTTTCACTCATGGTATAAGGCTGATTCTGTAATGGACGTCTGGAGTCGTCAGTTACAAATGAGCGACCAATAGTATCGCGAGCTATCAGATACCACAACCATCTGAGACCAGGGAGGGTTGTTATGCTGCCAAGTATACAATACAAGATTGTAATTTTGAACGCCATGAAAATAAATAAAAAGAAGAAACACCTCCAGACTATAAGATGATTCTAAACACAAAAGTATGTATCTTAAAAAATACAGAACATAAAAGTATATTTGCTCTTTATTTTAAACCTAACGTGAGACAGATTGGCTAAGCTAGCTTTTAAATGCCGTGAGTCAAATTTTTATCTTGCTGAGATGTATCGTGAATGAGGTGTTGGTCTTGTCAGCGTGTATTGGGAGTCATGTGTTGCTCTTGTCTGGATGTAATGTGAGTCAGGTGTGGGTCTTGTCTGTGTGTATTGGGAGACAGTTGTTGCTCGAGATAGGTGTTGCTCTTGTCCGTATGTATTGTGAGTCAGGTGTTGGTCTTTGTCTGTGTGTATTGGTAGACAGGTGTTGGTCTTGTCCAGATGTTTGTGAGTGAGGTGTTTCTCTTGTCCGTATGTGCTGTGAGTCGAGTGTTGGTCTTGTCTGTGTGTATTGGGAGTCAGGTGTTGGTCTTGTCTGTCTGTATTGGGAGTCAGGTGTTGGTCTTGTCCGGATGTTTTGTGAGTGAGGTGTTGCTCTTGTCCGGATGTTTCATGAGTCAGGTGTTGGTCTTATCAGCGTGTATCGTGATTCAGATGTTGCACTTGTTGATGGTGATCATCTCGCACTTAGGTTCCAGATCGGGGGATATGCTGAGTCCAAACCTCCTGCAGAAGTCATTCAAGTTGTCCTTCATCTTGTGCTGTCCATCATTAAATTCAAGCTGCTCCAGACACGGACGTCCGTAGCTTAACGACGCCAGGACCGGTATAACCTTGTCTCGCTCCTGACAGGGAATGTAATATATTAATTTGTCTTCAGTATAAAGATTTGTGTCACTACTAAGCTATCAAAAATTGAACAACTTTTGGCTTGTAATTTAAAGAATATTTCCTTCGGTTAAATGAATATTTTGAAACTAGGGTCATGCTCAGTACGTGTCGTTTTACTATTCTAAGCCATGTCAGCTTGTATGTACTTAATAATTCCAGAGAGTGTGTGCTGGAAGTCAATGAAGAAGTCTACATTGGTTTTATGGACTAGAAAAAGGCTTTCAATAGAATGAAGTGAAATAAACTGATGGAAATACTCAAGAAGTTCGGCAACAACTGAAGGGACAGAAGGTTGACTGAAAACCTGCACCTGGGACAGTGAGGCTGAATGATGGAGAGACCAACAGCGTAGAGATAGGAAGAGGAGTGCGGCAATGATGCTCTTGTTACCAAATCTGTTCAACTTGTGGGGATAGTGGCTGGTCAGAGAAGCACTGGAAGGACGTGGCTATTTCAGGATAGGAGGACGTGTCATCCACGCAATAAAATAGGCAGGTAATTTAACATTGCTGGCCAAAAATAAAAAATAGGTGCAGGGAGTGATGGGATAGCTGGTGGAGACAGGGAGAATATAAGGCATGGATCTCAACATTTAGTAATCAAAAGTGATGGTGAGTTCAAAAAACAAAGAGCCACTGGAAATCATAATTGTAAACCAGGATTTGGAAAGCATAGAACAGTTCGGGTACCTGGGAAGTCTGCTAACTAAGAATGCCTACTGAACCAAGGAGGTTAGGTCGAGGATCCCCGTGGCCAAGGAATATTTCAACAAGAAGAGGTTACTGCTGACCAACAAGTTTAGTTTGGAACTTAGGAAGAAACTGATGAAATGCTAAATTTGGAGCATTACGTAGTCTAGAGCAGAAATTTGGACTCTTAAAAAGATGTGCAATAAATAATCGTAGAGCTTTTAATTGTGGTACTGGAGAATACTTGAAAAGATCAGGTGGAAAGATACGGGGACAAAGAAGAAATCCTAGGAATAGTGGGTGAGAGGAGAATAATTTTTGATATTATTCTTCGGTACAAAACAAACTGGATCGGGCACATCCCTATGAGAAATTGTCTTCTGTTTAACGTCATAGAAGATAAAGTTGAGGAAATGAGAAGATTAAGGGCCGGTCTTATGACTCCTGGATAAATATTAATCTGGTAGATAAATATTTATATCTGGTGGATAAATTAAAAGTACGTCTTATGACTGACAGATAAAATGTATTTATCCATCACATTTTAATCGGGAGGATTAAATACCTGATAGGCCTGAGCTCTAACTATAAAAAGTTAGAACATTTGATTCGCTTTATATAAACTTACAAGCTATTTGTAGAGTTATATTTATATAAGAACAAATTATCAAAATGTGAGTACGATAAATTAAATTTTGTAAACGTTGTATCTAACTATTGCTTACATTTTGGCAGACCCCGAAATTAGTACTTTCAATACAACTTTGCTTCTGCACCAACGTAACCATAGATAAAAGTATAGCACGTTACGCCATCTGTTTCCTCGCACTCGTTTAGCCACCATTATTTAACAAATATTGAGCGTTAGCACCACTCGTGTTAAGTTGAACTGTGCTCGCCTGGTTGTAGTGCTATCAGCAGGGCTTATACGCATTCGCGCACCAGTAAAAACAGTAACAACCTTGAGTGTTCTGAATAAAAATATATTTATCTTACAGATAACTATCTGGCAGATAAATTCAGTTCATAAGAAGCGTAAAACATTAAAGTTGCTGATAACCTTTATCTGGTAAATAACTTTAACCTCCCAATAGCAATATCTATTCGGTAGTCATAAGACCGGCACTAACAAGGAATATTCAAATATGGTTTGGCTTGAAAGAAAAAAGAAAATTCTGTCAGCCGAAGGAGGCAGAGGACAAGGCGCATTGACGGTCTAAGCTCACTGACACAAGTAATTGACCTGTTGTAAGACAAAAGACCTAATAATTTCAATTTCAATTTCCTCTATTATAATGCTGGCCAACAGTCGTAAGGCCTATAACAGGCCAGCACTGAAAAGTACACAAGTACCATACAAATACATATATTTATACGAGAAAATAAAATAAACAATAAAATTTAAATAATTGTATATACTGTTGAATAATAAAAAAGTAATTAATAATGATAAGAATAAAAAATAGCAATAATAACAAATAACTAAAGAGTGGTTAAAAGCAGTAACAATATGCAACAAATGAACCAGAATATTGTAAATTTAAATATTAAAGGCAGAACCTCTACATGATAAATTATTGATATGGGATTTCCTTAAATAACTCTCTGAGTTTAGCTTTTATTTTATGATAGAAGTCGAATTCGACAAATCTAGAATTGGCACTATGGATACGACCTATAGGGCTTACTTTATAAGAGCTATTGAGAAAAAATAATTTTGTATTACGAGAAGCCCGAGAAGGGCTATGAACATCTACATGATCAAGGGCAAATTGGTAAGAGATTTTGATGTTGAAAATATTACAAACAAAAATGGTATCACAATAAAGTCCACGCGAGAAGTGAGCTTGGAGCCCTAAGAGGTTTCTAATTCTGTCATAATCATAATGAATCCGGTTAGTAAAGAATCTATCATAGCACGCAGCGACAAATTTTCTTTGAGCGTTTTCCAACCTAAGAGAGTCAGTTAAGGTAATGGAATTCCAAGCAACAGAAGCATATTCTAACTTAGATCTAACCAGGGCGTAGTACAGACATAGAAACAATCAACTTTTTTAAATGAAGACGTAATAAATTTAATAAGTCCAAGTTATTTCAATGACTGGGAAATTACATGGCCAACATGATAGTGTCAATTAGTTTGTTATCCAGCAGACCACCAAGATTATTAATATAAAGGGTGCGAACTATGTTTTCTTTGCCTAATTTATAAGTAAAAAAGAAATGATTAGTTTTCCTGGTAAAAGATATAGATTTGGCCTTAGATTTATTAAAAGACATTCCATTTTCAAAAGGCCATGGTAGAATAACATTTACATATTTTTGTAAATCTATAAAATTTGCAATTTATTTGATAATTTTAAATAAATTTACATCATCAGCAAAGATTAAATAACTAGACGAGTTCAAATACTTAATATTGTCATCAATAAACACATTAAAGAGAAGAGGACCTAAATTAGAACCCTGTGGTTTGCCATTATGCTGACATAATTCAAATGCCTTACTTTGGTCAAAATAAATGGCATTAACCTGACCTTGGGCAGAGACTTGAGGGGAAACATGCCCAAGAAACTATACTAAATTAGGGACCGTAGATTTACTTTTTATAAAGCCATATTGGTTATCTGAAAGTTTATTTTTAAGGCGGTGGAAAGTATGCTCATTTATGATTTTCTCTGATACTTTGGAGAAAGTGTTTAATAGAGAAATTGGTATATAATTGCAATCATTTGTTTTTGCACCTTTTTTTATAGATAGGTATGACAACAGATTGTTTCCATGCAAGAGGAAAAGTTTCATTTGACAGGCTGATGTAAAAGATATAGGCTAACAAATGGCTGAAAATGCTGGCCCAGCCTTTAACAATAAAACTTGGAATCCCATCTGCCCAAGAACATCTAGAAGAACTCAATCTTTTTTATAGCATTAGCAACATCCAAGGGTGTAATGTAGCATGAATACAAGGGCGCGCTAGTTTCAATAACGGGGCAGGGTAAGACAGGAAGGGCTGAATTATAAACTGAACGAAAGTAGGTCCCAAACTCATTAGCAATTAATAAAGGATCCGCTATAATCTTGCCATTAATTTCTAGGTTAGACGGGGAAACTTTATTCATACGATTATTTTTAACAAATTTCCAAAAATTCCTTGGGTTTGCATTTAATACTATTTTCTATTGAGTTCATCCACTTTGCTCTGTCTATAATCAAAGTAATTTTAGCTAATTTAAGAAAGTGAGAAAAATGTGAATAAACTACACCATTATTTGTTATTTAAAACTTTTGAAATAATTATAGTTTGTTTTTTCTAATATAGTATTAAAGAGTAGAAGCAAACCAATTAGAATATTTGGTTGAATTATGAATCGGCAATAAAAATTATAATAATAATAGTAATAATAATCATCTACTTGGTTCTTAGCCCTTACAGTGACTATTCATCTATACTCCACCTACGTCTTCCCTAAAATAGTAGCAGTCTGACCTTGCCTGATCACACCATGGTTATAACATAATATAAAGGATGCCATAGTGGAACCAAGCAAGGTTAAAAATTTACCTTGAATGGCTACACCATGTTCCTATCTTATAAGCTATACAATAGTGGAACCAAGAAGTACCTAGCAGTTTTACCTTGACTCAAGAGATTCAAGTAGGGTCAATAAGAGCCTAGTAGGGTTTAAAAGATCTTAGTAGAATCGAGAAAGTCCCAGTAGAGTCCAAAAAAGCCCAGTGGGGTTTTAAAGAGCTTGTTATAATCGATAAAATCCTAGTAGGGTCCAAAAGAACTCATTAGGGTTTTAAAGAACCTGGTAGAATCGATAAGATCCTAGTAGGGTCCAAAAGAGTTCAGTAGGATTCAAAAGAACATGGTAGAATCGATAAGATCCTAGTAGGGTCCAAAAGAGCTATTTTGGGCTTAAAAGAACTTAGTAGAATAATTAAGATCTTAGTAGGGTCCAAAAGAGTTCAATAGGGTTTAAAAGAACCTGGTAGAGTAGAAATGATCCTAGTAGGGCCCAAAAGACTTCGGTAGAGTTGAAAAGAGATTAGTAGGATATAAAAGAGACAAGTAAATTCGGTAAAAGCGGAGTAGGGTCTAAAATAGCCTGGTATGCGCGAATAGAGCTCAATTGGTTCAAAAAGAACTGAGATAGGCCAATTGGGACTAAGTGATGATGAAATGAGCCGAACATAACTTATGTATTACGTGTTGGTCCAGGTATATAGAGGCGTAATCGTGAGTGGTGTTATCCGCGTGTGTTATGATTTGTTATTTTATATTCTAAGTATATTTATATGAGTAACTATGCCTGCCTCCTCGAAAATATGTTCATGCCTGACGCTGATCGGGAAGCGATCACATCGGTGCATGCGTTGGTTGTAACCTTGTGGAGGGTTGAACCACAAGTCGTAAGCATTAGGTTGATTTAGTTTCTTGTGGTTATTGAAATAAGTCATTCGCTTGTTCATCTTTTCTGGCACATCCTAAAAAAGGAAAAATTATTTTTTAATAATTTTCTACTAAAAATATAGGTAAAGACTAATACATAAGACTAATTCATAGTATGTATCATATTAATGGACCATTACAAATATGTATTTTTTAATTGATTTAAACCTGAAGTGATTAAAAAAAAGAGAGAAACTCCATCAGGATTCGCCCATATAAAGGATTAAAAACCATTAGGTAGGCCTATCTTAATAAATCAGCTTCAGCGCAACAAGTCACTATTTTTATATATCCCCGTCTTACTACCTGTTCAGGTTATACGCATAATATATGATAAATTACTCTAATTGGGTAGGGATAAGAAAGGAAGCATTTTAGAGGTAATCTGCCCATATTTGAATGGAAGGATAGTTAGAAACCATTTAGGAAAAAAACAGCCTCAGTAGATCTAAACGGAATTCGAGCCCCTATCTCCCCGTTTTCAGCAGGCCAGTCAAACTCGAGAGTTACGCCTTAGACCATTCGACCACTGAAGTGGGTAAGTCGTTGTTAAACCCCTTATCTCCAGTGGAAGAGTCAATCATAAGCGGAAACCGTCTTATCCCACGGATATTACCTAATATAGGCAGGAAAACATAGCTCGAACCAGGCATTGCATCGTGATGTGGTTTTGTGTACTGTGCTCTAGGCAATGAGGAATTGTGACCAGTTAAATTAATTTACCTTATTAAAAGATGAATCAAAATTAAAATTTACAAAATATTAAACTTATCCAATTTTTCCTGTTGTCAAGATAGGAATGCAGAAAAGTTCGATAAGTTTTTTGGTTCTAGTATATTCTTATATTTAACTTCTACGTTAATCTACCATGAGATAGGCTATTAAGTCGTATTGCGAGAACAATTTAATTTTTTTTAAGACTAGAACAAAAACATTTATCGAAAATAATATTTTGGCAGGCCTATTTTGTCGATATTAAACATATTTTGTCTATAGTAAAACCAAAATTGGTGTACATTGTTTGTTTTACTTACGTATATTATATTTTTATCTTGGTAGTTCGTTTATTTTTTTAATCAAACTTTTACAAAATAAAACTCTACTAAATGGCTTTAATAGCAATTTTCTTAAAACTATTTTTTCTTTCTCATATAGAGATAAAGTATTTAAATCGTGATATTTTTCTACTTCAATATTATGATGAATATTTTCGTGTCATACACCCCCTAACCCAAAATAGTGTATATCCGCATGTTTGTGTGTCCCTAGCCCCAGATCTGAAACAATGTGATAGATTTGGTACATAACTTAAAGCAGCCGGCTCGGTCAACGGAAAAATATCATTTGCTGTCAGTCCCCACGGCTTAAAATACAATGAATGGTCTGAGTCGTTTTCTGGAACTATTTCTATATACTTTCTAAGCTTATACTCCATTCTCCCTTCACCTACAGCCACCCTTTGTCATGTCAATAAGAAAGAGGGGAAAGAAGACCACGAAACTTCTTTTCTCAAGGTAAAGAAGAAAGCTCACTACTAGTTCTTGCTTATCTTTAAGTTTTCAGTTGTGGGCCTATCGAAAAATTACTGTATCTTTTATAGGGAGGCTAAATCTAGAGCCCGTTTTCATCAAACCTAATCTCATAGCTCCAGAAATATGATTAAAAATTCGTTTTAAGTGAGCTATGTTATATTTTCACACTTTTTTTTTGACGTGAGCCATATTTTAAAATAACCATCGTAGAATTAAATATTGCGTTAGATTTAAACGTTTGAGCAGCAATTTCTCCAACATGCCCCCTTATAGAGATATACTTTGGAGATTTTTTCTTTATTTTGACCCTAGTCCTCAAATAAAGGGTACTGTAGTTTGCTTATGAGTGATTTTTTTTTTTCGAAAGAGACTCTCATGAATTTATTTAAAATAGATAGGATCCAGGGTGTTTGGCCTAAAAAATAACATTGTATACTTGTTTTATATCAGGAAATTCGTTGAAGGGTAGTTTACTTATGGATGATTTTTTATTTTTTTTTATTCTTAATGGCTGTAATGATATGGTTTAAAATAGGTACTTTGGGAGTTTTTGACATGACAAATAAAAATATACTTTTTTTTCGGGGGGGAATTTGTTTAAGGATAGCTTACTGTGGATATATTTTTTAACTTGAAAATCTTAAAAATGGTTAAAACGATTTGGTTCAAAATGAGTATATATTAAGTTTTTACATTATAAATAAATAAATAACAATTTGACTATTTTTAAATAACTTAAGTTTTTGTTTAAAATTGTTATTTAGAGTATATTTTATATGTAGTTAATGATAATGTATGTTGATTCTTTTAAGCCAAATTAATTTAAATTGACAAATTTAGGAAAATCTCAAAAATTTCAAAGATGGCCTTAAGATTAAGTTAAAAAGAGTATCTGGGAATTGTGTTTCATGATAAGTAAATAATTAGGCCTATTTTTATTTTTATAAATCTAAATATTTCTAGGTTTGTGTGCAAATAACTGATTTTTGAACATTTGAAATTTTAAAAATATATATATTTGAACAATTTTGTTTAGAAATGTATATATGAAGAGTGTTTACTGTGATTAACAAGACGAGATGTTTGATTTTCCGAAGAAAAATTATTTAAAAAGATAAAAGAAAAATATTTAGTCATATTTCAAACTTGGCTTTGATTAAAGAAATTACGGACGAGAAAATTAGACTTTGAGACAAGAGATAATATTTAATTTTCACGTGATATTGAGATATTTTCCCGTCTTGATATGTTTTCTTATATAAAGACATGATCACCTCTATCAAGACGAACTTTCTGGTCATTGATCTCAGTTCCATATACCAGAGCCACCACTTTATCCAAGTAGCATCTCAATTGTCCTCACGAGACTGAGTTGACCTCGTTCCAGACACACTATTTTGTAGAAAATTTTGTAAGTGCCAGGGATCGAACCCAGGATCTCTGAGTCTGTAGAAAGTACATCTGACCACTAGACCAATATTTATCAATATCAAACATAATATTAATTTACGAGGCATTTCATACTAAAATTGCCTCTATATAAAAGACGTGTAATGAGAAAGCCAGCCAGATATTATGAGTATACCTGTGAATTTTTTTCTAGTTTTTTCCAAAGGCTTTGTCTAAATTCTTGGTATTGAATTGGGGTGTACCATTCTCCCATGATTCAGCCGAGGTGTTTTAACCTGGAAGATATTTTTACATGCAGAGTTAAATTAAGCTTAGGAAGGTAAAATGAATGGTTTCTTGAAATGACGGTAAACGTGTATAGGTTGTTAGAGATTAGCAAACGACAATACCATAGTAACGACTTCTGTAATACTTATTATAAGTAGGACCTATTATTGTTTCCCGCATAGGTAGGCATGGGGACTAAGGTGTTTGGTTTGACAGTGACGGTTAGGTTTACGGGCTCTAATTTCGACCGAGGGTACTGAAGGTGGTTTGTTCTTGGTCAGTGTTAGTTAACCTTTTTTGCTCGCGTAGCCCTAGATATAATTTCTCTTTGACTTTGTACTCCCAAAGTTATTTGTGTATAATTCAATATACACATCTTAGAGAATGGAGAGAGAGAGAAAGAAAAAGAGAAATAAATGACATTCCCAAATCACATTTCCTTATCCAAGTTTCTTGTGGCCAACCTTAAAGCTGGCCCTAGCTATTCAGTTTTTATCATGAAATTGTATAATATGTACAGTACATTTTATCCTATATTAATATTCTTAAGGTGAAGTGGAAAAGGACACGAGAATACGTAAGTGATTTTGCAGTTTTAATAGCAAAACCTTTCTTTGACCAAAATAAACAAAATATTGTTCCATTAGCAACGTCTAGTTTAATTTTTTCCGCGTGGTGATATCAACAGCTGTTGAATATTTGTTAAGAGTTTCCTGGAATTGAATAACATGGTTTTCTCTTCATTTAAAAAGTTTGTCATCTAATGTCACTGTGACAGGTATTCAACAACTGTTAATACCCGCTTCACCCGTCTCGGTGGCGTAGTTGGCTAACGCGCTTGTCGTGTTGAGTTCGACTGTTGAGGACGGGGAGATCGAGGTTCGAATCTCGGTCGGGTGAACTGGGGGTGGTTTTTCCTAAATGGTTTTCCACTCTCCCTCCACGAAAATGTGGGTTCACTTCCTCTAATTCAACCTTCCCAATTCCTAATCCATTAGAGTAATTAGTACTTAAAGCGTATAACCCAAACGGGTAGTAAGACGTGGTGCTAAATATTATTATTAATACCCACTTCGATGGCCACGTGGTCTAACACGCTACTGTCTGAGTAGACTAAACTGCCGAGGACGGGGATATTGAGGTTAGAATCTCGGTCAAGTGTACTAAGGGTGTTTTTTTCCTAAAATGGTTTTACAATCTCCATCCACGCAAATGTGGGTACACTTCCTCTGGATATAACCTAATCCTTAAAACCATTGGTGTAATTAGTACGTGAGAGTATAACTCAAACGGGTAGTAAGACGTGGTGCTAAAAAAAATTGTTGATATTACTATGTGAAGAAAATTAAACTAAACGTTGCTACTGGAACAATATTTTATATATTTTGGCAAAAAAAAAGTTTGTCTATAAAAACTGCAAAAGCATGGAATTTCTTTTCCTTCCCCTACATCCCCAAATTAAACATTACGCAGCCCTTCAGACGTCTTCTTGAACTTCTTTGGGGTACGCATAATACTTGTTGAATATAGCTGTTATAAATTTGTGCCCAATCTTTCTCCACACAGATGCATGTACATTTTCTCTAAGCTCTCCCTTTCTCGTTTATACATCATTTAAGTACATATGCGAATGGTGCGGACGTATAGTAAAACGCAAAGAATAGACCAAATATGTTTATGGCTATAAGCTATATACTGTATAGAATAGTGCATGTGAAAAGTATTTTTAATTTTTAATTTTAGGCTATTTCTTCCCTCACTGACCCCACCCCTCAATAAGATATTCTTGCGCTCATTTTTTGTTTAAGGCCCAGAAAATTAATACAATTAGGTCAGTGCGAGTGGTTTTATGGATCCTCCGAATCGCCTTGTAGTCATCAACGCCCCCCGTGGCAGTATCTCGAACTAATGGCAGTCTGTCTGCTCCTGCCTGAGGCTAGTATTGTTTGAAAAGTTGGGAGTAGTTAATGGGAGTTTTGAGGCCCCAAAGCTTTCAACACCCATTAAACTAAAACTCTAGGAGCTTGGACGACGACGTCTCACTTTCTTTCTTTTTTTCTTTGTTTCATTTTTCCTTTTCCTCGGCTGACCAATTGGACACGAGCTCGTATCTCGTGTGACCCCGAGGCGGTATCCGTAAGATCTTGTAGTTCTTGTTGGGAGAGGGTGGATAAGCAGTGATGCTATTCTTCAAACAACTTCTCGCTGTCTAATGTCTGTCCCTGGCTTTAATGACCTGTACACATAGACGATATTTCTGTGCTTGATTAAATACTGAATTCAGAACAAGTCAACTACTATCGTGTATGCAACCTAAGGGTGGACTGGCAGGTTCAAAGCGGCCCGGGACTCAAATTAATATAACGGTCCTTACCTTACCAATGAAATACCACTGAAAATATGTTTCAGTGTAAGCTGACGTGATGAGGTGAAGTATTCAAATTGTTGGGTTTGATTTTAATTAATCTTTAAGCCATTTCAACTACATTAACGACCTATTTCAGTGGGCTCATTGTCTAGGCAGTCTATTTCAATATGAAACTAGACGGACTGAGCTAAAGTGTCGGTCTTACAATTATAGTTTCATGTTGAAATAGACTGCCTAGGACCGGGGGAGATCAAGGTTTGTATCCTGGTCAGGTGTACTGGGAGGTAATTTTCCACCCATCCTTCAGGCAAATTTAGGTACATTTCATCTAAGTAGTAAGTGCCAGACTTTGATCCGGAAGTGAACCAACCTTGGCGTATGGTGACTTCCAATTATGACGAAAAAAAACCTGTG